>QEQW01000150.1:0-47477 GCA_004016085.1 Claviceps quebecensis
CCCTAGTGGGAGCCGTGGATTTGAAAATGAGAAACTGAGGTTTTTTGTGGAGAATTTTCAGCCTGAGAAATTTTTGTCACACTCGGTTGATGTAGCCCCTCCTGAAGGGAGGGACTGCCTGTTGCCGCCAACAACGTTACAACAACCTCGAACGACCGTCCACCGACATGATCAAGGATTTACAGTGCAAGCATTTTGACTGCTCTCGCCACGCCTCTCGAAAGCTCAGGGTATTGGATATGTACCTGTTAGAAGGGTGACCCACACGGGCTCGCGGTAGATGAAGATGTTGTGGTCTCCATCTACACATGGATCGTAGATGATCTCGTCCTCCGCTAGATGGCCTCAACCGGTATCATAGTATTGATTGCATCGCTTCTTCTTTAAAAGCCTTCGCTTTGTCAATTCAAAACTTCCAATAAAGCTGCCTCTCATGTGCGTTGACATTTCAGGCATCTCCGTACGTGACTCTGACCTCTCCAAGTCCACGACCAGGCATGTACATGTGCGTTCATCGTGAAGTATGTTACGCGGCTCAGCGTCGTGATGGAGTACTCGACATTTCCGAAGTTGCGCAAGCGCAGTGAGGATCTGGTTCGTGATCGCTTCTTCAACGCCACCAAACGCCAACCCTCGAAGACACTCATGCGTGCAGTATGGATGGCCGTCCATGCTTTGGAAATCCTCTGCCTGTGTTGAGAAAGGAGAGTGTCTGCAAAACTTATATCCGTTTTTTTGGCACATGTGCCTTGTGACATGGCTTGTGCCGATCCATTTCTGGGATCTCTGCTAACACCACGTCGCACGCCTCGTCCCATGTTCCCAGCGCTAGGCTCGCATCAATCCAATGACATCGGGTGGTGACGATGGAAGCGCGAGAGTGTAAACGCAAAAACCTGTGCAACTGAGGTGAGATGCAATTGTGGTTCTGCGTCACCCTCACCCTCGACGTCGCGGCTCGATACGGCAAGAAAATACTCAATGCGAGAGGGGTCTTTGCCGATGCGAAGGAAAACCTTGACTTCCCCGGTGTCAAGATAGCCAAAGCGAACTCGTTTTTGAATCGTGACGGCATACAGCTGGGTAGTCACTGCTGGCGCAAGCACCCCGCCAAGAAAATAACGCCCAACGCCAAATTGGACACATTTTGGATCACCACACCTATTTATTTCACTTTTTCGCAATCTGGCCATTTAAAATGTCAAAAATGTGTAATTAAGCAAGTCTATAGAATCATGAAGGCTTAATCAATTGACTGTCTCAATACTTTGTATACCAACCTTTGGAATCTATCACAGTCTGAGGACGGCGAGGCATGCTGTTGATCAGGTCGTTAACAAGCTTTATTTCCATATCTTCCCAAGCATTTGTCGCGATTTTTCCCAGGTGATCCAAGGCGGCCTTGAAACTCTTCATATGCCCCATATTCGGATCTCGTTTGAAAATTTGCTGTTTGAGGCATGACCAGAAGTCCTCAATGGGATTCAGGTCGGGGCTGTATGGCGGCCATGCCAGAGGAGTCACCCCTAGATCCTCGAGGCATTTTTTCACGTTTCTGGCTCTGTGAATCGGCGCGTTGTCATGCTTGAAGATAGTGTCACCATCGAGCATGGTTGGGTGGCATTTCTCAAGAAGTCGCGCTTGTGACGCCGCCTCTCTTGAGTCTTCGAGTCGGGGTCTCCCGGGAGGACGACGAGAGGACCCTGATTTCAGTAGCGAATTCCACCCCAAAACGTAAGGACATGTCGAAGTTCCTTCTATTTGGCTTGTATATAATTGAAGTCGGTTGCTTTCGAAACATAGAATGAACCCAGTCCGCTGCTTAGAGCCCGAGTTATTGTAATCACAAGCTCAAGGTGCAATTCTGGCCGACAGGGCGACAAATGATCAAATCCACTCCTGGGTCTGCATCGCCGCGCTCAACAGCGCATTCATCTGTCTATCAAACGCGACGAAACTACGCAAGAGGCTTTAATACCACTTGAGCGTGAATTGGAACTTTTTCAAGACATGCTCTTCTCTCTAAAATGGGCGTTGTGCGGCTTGGCGATGCATGACCCCTCTTGCCTTGAGGTATCGTGCGATTGTCTCCGTAGAAATATGAGGGGCGCATATTTCTTGAAGGTCTTTGGTGATAGTGAATGACTCTTGATATATGTTTATCTGGAAGTGTCGCAAATCGCCTTTTGTTAGCTTGGTTGGGTGCCCTCGCCCTTTTGGTGAGATCCCCCAATCTTGGGTAGGTAGTGAACCGTTTTTTAATGGCATAAACGAGGCTTAGGAGGATAGTCTCGTCACTAGTGATCTGCTTGGCCGATTTGCCTGCCGTTTAGGCTGAATAGACGCCCTTCCTAGTGTGTGCCGTCAAATGTTTTTTTTGAATGGCTTCAAAGGGCGTGGTGTTGTAGCCATGGCTGCTCAAAGATGATAGGTTGGTTTGCGAATGAAGCTAAATTGACGCATCGCGACGAAAAGTGAAGAGATTTTCGTGTTACATATTTAATTGGGGCCACTGTACATAATTAGGTAATGTAGCGGAACGCGAGCACTCCGCCTGAGAGAAAGTCTCCTCATTCCTCGACTCCAGGATTTTTGCTACTCAAGAGATTACTTCCGCAGCGGATCTCAGGCTCTCTGCTGCCAGGACGTCGCGACGAATTGCCTCTTGCCTAAGCTCCTTGTTCCGAAGGCCACGAACAAAACGCGGGATGAACCCGTCGAGGTTGAAAACCTTGAGTTGTGTTATGTAGCGGCTCTTGGTCAGCCCTCAGCGGCTTGTCCCTCCCGCCAGCTCTGCGGAGTAAAGTCAGTACTCGGCAAAGGTACGAGTCTAGAGACTCGCCGTCATTCTGGGCGATCTCCGCGCTCGCACTCGCAAGGATCTGCGCGTTTTTGCGTGACACAGCAGCGTTCTTTCAGCGCATCCTCTAGCGCCAACAAATCGCCGGAAGAAGCAGAATACGCATCGGCCCGCTCGACCACAAGCTTGAGCTGTGTCGATGACTTCAGAAATGCTACTGCCTCCCCTTCCAAAACATCATCGATGGCCGGGATATGGAAGCTCGGGTCGACGTCGTGTCCGCCATTTGCGTTTCGAAACGCCCGACGAAGCTTCCTCAACCATCGTTCAGGGTCACAGCTACCATCAAACGTCCCAATATTTGAGGGATGCTTGACAGCTGTCGGCATCTCGGCAGGCGTGGCGGCCAGAGAGGGAAGCTATTCGACAGAGAAAGTGGCCGCAATTTCTTGAAGTACTGGGTAAGCAGACATGTGGGCTTTTCTCCAATTTGAAAACTCAAAATGACAGAATAAGTGTACAAAATGTTCCATGGAAATGATTTTCCGAACGAAATACTTGCGGTCCTGGACTAGATTAGCCTCAGTAGCATCTTCCATGAGAATTTCTCGGCCACGGTCCCTGACGAGATGTGGTGGCAGAGTGTGACACCAGTCAGGGACGAGTCTGGCCTAAAGAATAGGGAGCAAGTCGTCGTTATAGACGCCGTGAACACACTGCTGAAGAAGTCTGGTCAAGACCCCATATTGCGAGAAAGTTTTGGCATTGCTGCCGATGGCAAGGTGTCCTTCGATAATTTTCTCGACGGCAAGTGGTGCAGTCACGAAACTCCGGATGTGGACTTGGAACCTGTAATTCATGTCCTGTACGAAGCACCACACACGCTGACACCTGGACAGCTGCAAACGGGGTTGGACGGCGAAAACGCGATCGAGCTGAGTCATGTCATGGACTATCACTAGAGTCACCAGATCAGCGACTACATCACGTTCGAATCCAGACGGCTTGCGGCAGCAGAAATTAAGCAGCTGCTTGAGGCGATGATTCGCAGGAAAGTTTGCTTTGGCTAACTTGACAATGGAGAAGTCAAGGTTTTTCTCCGCATCGACGAAGATCCCTCCCGCGTTGAGTATTTTCTTGCTCTATCGAGCCGCGACGTCGAGGCTAAGGGTGACGCGGAAACGCGACTGCATCTTACATCAGTTGCACAGGTTTTTGCGTTTACGGTTCTCGCGCTTCAATCTTTTAGATAACGATACGTCGCACGCATCGTCCCATATTCATAGCATTTGGCTCGAATCCTATCCTTTTAATCCTTACCGGGTATTGACGATTGAAGCGCGAGAAGCGTTAACGCAAAAACTTGTGCAACTGATGTGAGATGCAGTCGCGGTTTTGCGTCATCCTCAGCCTCGACGTCGCGGCTCGGTACGGCAAGAAAATACTCAACGCAAGAGGGGTCTTCGACGATAAGGTGAAAAACCTTGACTTCTCCAGTGTCAAGATAGCCAAAGCGAACTTTTCTGGGAATCATCGCCTCAAGCAGCTGCTTAATTCCTGCTGCCACAAGCCATCTGGATTCGAATGTGATGTAGTCGCTGGTCTGATGGCTCTCGTTCGTGACATGGCTCTGGCTCAGCTCAATCACACTCTTACCATCAAAGCCCACTGCCATCTGTGCAGGTGTCAGCCGACATGGTGCTTCGTATGACGAGAAGTACAAGTTGGAGCTGATCACAGATTCATGCAAAACCAGTAACATGTGCATAAACGCGCAAACAACATCGTCATCACGTCATGGGACTCAATAATGCTTGACATTAACTTATTATGTACACAGTAAAAGGCGCGAACGATGTACCTACCTAACAGGTAGGTAGGTACAACATACCTAATGTGCTTAGGTACGTACAGAGGGGAGGGGCACCAAGTCGTTACCGTGTTGACAGCGCAACGTGACGCCGGCGGCCGCACCCAATTGAAGGACTCTGGATAAACAAACAACTTCGGCACTCCAGGCTCCAGTACCTTACTCCGTACACATGATATTGTTGGGAACGTCAGGTACCGCGGTGTAAAGAGCCAAAGGAAAAGTACGAGCTGATGCATAGGCTGTGGTGTTGTGTATTCATCTCGTTTATGCATCAGCTCGTAGTTTTCCTTTGACTCTTTACACCGCGGTACCTGACGTTCCCAACAGATATGTAAAACAAAATTAATAAAAGTGTACCGCATTCATGCACGTCTTGTTTCCATTTATCGAGTCCTGATTTTCACAGCAGAAAAACAGAAAGGATTTGGATGCACTCCTCCATCAGACGGGCTCATATATTGCCCAGCGCTCCCTCCCTCAACGCACATCTCTCTGCAATCTCTATACATATTTGTACTTTCATTCCATGATAGGATACAAAAAAAGCTTACAGAGCGCGACGCTCACTCAACCTACCGCACACAAGTTTCCTTATTACCTGATATAGCAACACCTATCGACTATCATACTATAGATCAACGCTCGGTAGGCTGCAACAAGTGTTCTCCTGCTCAGTGCTTCAGCCTCTTCGCAACAAGTGCATGGGTCGCAAACCAACGCTAAATCCCCTGAAGGCCTGAACAGACTATAGGAGGTAGTCAAGTCATCATGAGCGGAGATGACGAGTTGCGGAGGCAGCTGCGGGATGCTCAAGAGCGTGCTCTTGAAGAGCGACTCTCTGTCGCATCGACCGCCGTCGAGTCATTGCACTTTCTTCCGCGTACGTCTAGAATATATCCCTTATTGAGCTATAGCTGTGTACTTCGATGAAAAGTCCATCCTCGACATGAAATGACCTGAATATGTAAATGTTGATGTTTGAACCGCTCCACTACCAATAGTCGGTATCAGTCGCAGCCATCTCAGACCTCAGACAGGACGTATCACGGAAGTTTCGACCGATCGCACATGGATGGTAGTGTAGAGTGCGATCGACTTGATCCAACACCACGGTCCACGAGCCACTGGTATATAACTCGATCCCGTATTCCTCTCCCTGGAAGATGGACGAGCCATCCCAGAAGATTGAATCCAGATTCGTTGATGTTTTGTTTTGCATGCATGCTCTTTCTTATTTGTTTCCCCCACCAGCCGACAACATCTCATTGCCCGTCACGAACACAACAATGGTTACGTCACAGAAGGAATTCCTTTCCTCCGACAAGATGACCGACAAGATGACATCGGGAAGACCACAAGCTCCGTCAAAGCCCATTGAGAAGGAAGTGATAGCAAGCATTATCCCATCGACTTTGCAACAGATGCTACCTCAGATGATGTCACAATCATCTACACAGTACACTGCTGCAAGCCTACAATCAGGGAACCCTCCAAGACACGGCACAGACACAATCTCATCAGCACAGAGGAATGCAAACCGTCGACTTGACCTCCATTACAGTCGCAAACTTCAGTCTGCGGAAGCGGCGATTCGCAGTGTTCGTCGTTGCAGTATGTACATTCCTGGTACATATTCAAATCTCACGGGAACAATTGCCGAATTAGGCAATCGCGTGCAGCCGTATAGCCGTGCAGAGGCCGAGATTCTCCGTCTCGGTCCCGTCGAGGGCACGGGGATACGATCATAGTAACGTATGTACAGTATGTAATATGCATACTCCGTATAGCACAAAGGTTTGCATGCATGTATTCGGCTTTCTACCTAAGTATATACGCGCACGCAAAGCTCTTAAACGAATCACACTACCTAAGGTAGTCGCAGCTACATTTGTGTGTCAATTCTTGCCAATATCTCTTCCTTTACGGAGTACATGAATGCAATGGTATTAAAACGGGCCGGTCCTTCACTTAACCCCCCGACCGTTGAGAAAAAAGTTCCACGTTACATGAATACATCGGTCTGAGTCAATATTGCACACACATGTGAACAAGGCGCACCTGTTTCAAATCGAATTCAAAATCAAATACCCTTGATGACCTTGGGCAGCCCCAGCACCTTGGGAAATCCCACACGCGTCTTCCCTATCTTGTTGTTGAACGCGGCGCCGCAGTTCTCGGGCGCACCACCCTCAACATCGTCACCAGGCCCCCCTCTTGCCGCTCGATTGTACAACGTCCGCGTAGCCAGCGAGAACTTGGGCGAAAACGTCTCGTAGTCATCGCAGCCGCCCGTGTGCCACCCGCCGATATCGCCAATGACATCTCCCCGACGCGTCGTGGGGTTATAATTCGCGATCCACGGCGCGCCGCTCGTGCCGCTCTGCAAAGGTCCGCACTCGATACCCATCTGGCCCCTCTTGGCCTCGTATGTCGTTGAAGAGCAGTGCCGGGCGCGCTGTTCGCCATAGGCGTAGCCGACGATCTCGACGGTTTGCTCGTATCCGGCGTTGATGACGAGCCTGTTGCCCCCGCCCGTAGCCTCTTGCACGTTGACCATTGTGCCGTTGAACATGCCCTTGCCGAGCGTCATAAAGGCAAAGTCGACCGTCTCGTCGAATCTGCTGTTCCACTTGGGGTTGATGTAGGTTGCCAGCACGGGGTAAGTGCCATAGGGGGTCGCGCCATTGTTGTACCCCGGCGCGAAGTTGATTTCCGTGCCGTCGGTGCTGAGGCAGTGCGCGGCCGTGATGATGATGTTCCCCTGTTTGCTGTCGACGACGCTGGCCGTGCAGTAGTGCTTGGAGAGGTCATCGTCGTAGAGGACCCCGACGGTGGGGATGCCGTCGTAGAAGACGGCGTCGGCACGGGCCGCGCCTAGGAGGGCAGCCACCGAGAGAAGAGAGGCGGGGGACAGCATGACTGTGCCTCAAACTGGGATTCTTGTTCCGTGTACTTGTAATATGACGGAATCCACGGATACTAAGTCAAAGACTCGTAATACGAAAAAAAGGAAAGATGAAGAGTTGAAGACTAGAGAGCTCAGAGAATGACGGGCCAGCTGGCTACACAAGTGAACAATGGGAGTGGTCTCTACCGTTTATATCACGGTATCAACTCTATACTTTCCAGCAATCACACTCCATGGACGGGACCGGACACAGACATATTATATAGACGTCCGATCTATCCAAATGAATCTCGTGTACCCGAGGGGAAAGGCAAAGACGGTGTCCCATTCCCCGTCCTTGTCATCCCATCCCCCAACACCCTCGCCATCCATTGACCGTTACCTGAGCGTAAGAGATAAAATCATCGATAATGTGAATAATAGAAAAAGAAAACTCGCGACTCGGCCAATAATTCTTTTCTGAAAGCTCAGCCTGGAGCCCTAAAAATAATTTGGCTGCTTCGAGATGACTTCCATGCCTGCTGGCCCCATTCTAGCGCACCGTATCTTGACGCCCAGTCTCACTCATCCGAGCCTGCCGTTCCTGGCTGCGTTCACGCAGCTCAATCAGGCAGGCATGCTCGCAAAGGCATAGGTCCATATTACCTACATAACATGGAGATGAAGTATTCGCCTCACGCGGCCCGCGGGGGGGTTACACCGTGAACGGATTCTCAGCTTTTTCAGCCCAACCAGCCTACCAGGCATACCTACCTACCTAGGTAAGTACATAGGTAGGTATGTACGAATAAAAGGTGAGAACTCAGGAGGTCAGGGGAGCGCGCGCAAAAACCACAAAGGACGACAGTGCTGAGTGGCCACCCCCTGGACCCTCATCCTTTTTTCCTTTTCTTTTCTTCTTTTTATTTTTACCCAATGCTGTCCCTTGTCGCATACGGATAGGTGACGGGTCACGCCAGAATTCCGG
This sequence comes from Claviceps quebecensis, assembly GCA_004016085.1. Taxonomy (NCBI): domain Eukaryota; kingdom Fungi; phylum Ascomycota; class Sordariomycetes; order Hypocreales; family Clavicipitaceae; genus Claviceps; species Claviceps quebecensis. The sequence goes on from QEQW01000150.1 coordinate 8,549, forward strand.
GTGCAATACAAATACGTCACCCGGAGTGTGCTTTCTTTCTCTCCCATTCGATACATATATTGCAACTTAAAGGTGGCCAAGAAAGGAGAATGATCAGCAGGAACCAGCAGCGATGCCACGCGATGCAATATGCAATGCAATATGCAATGCAACGCCAGTGCTTGACTCGTCGCCACGATAAGCCCATGGCCCGAGTCGCGAGAGGGGGGCCGCGGCTTTGTGTTCCTGTCCATCGCAGGAACCCGAACGAGACACAGAAACACCAGATCTATTGCTTGGATACACAGCGAAGGACGGGTAGTGTTCCCTAAAAGTCGCACCGGAGCGTGGGGATGCAAGATACTATACGGAGTACATACATACATGATACATGCATAGGTGTCAGCCACCGACTACGAGACTCGCTCCTCCGCTGCTTGAAGCTTCTCCTCACGGATGGATGGATGGGGACGTTGACGTCACTGTTGCACGAAAGCATCTAGTTAGGCTTAAGTTCGCTTGACTATCATGTACTTGCTTCTTTTGTACTAAAGAACTCGGAACGTCTGCGACAAGTTACACATCGATCGTGCCGCGTTGGACCGCCGACACGTGGGCTCGGCGCCTTACAAAGTCCACTAAATACATATGTAATGTTTGTATGTATGAGGTATGTATGTTACATGTATGTATGTATGCATGTACCTGGCAGTGGCTGGCACCCAGTTCGTCTCTAAGACTCTTGATCCCTATAATCCTGTCATGTCACACCCCTTTCCTGCCGAGCGACGAACGAGACAAGGGCAAATGGCCCACCTGCATGAACAGTCTTCTGGAGGGTGGCGCCGTATATGCACGTCAGGCGCGCGCGGGAGGGGTGCATGATGACGGCCCGTATTCTTCAATCAACAAAGACGCCGGGTCGGAAACCAAGCGAGAAAGTATGTATGTTATGTACTACATATGTAGGTATGTAGTACACAGCCCGCCTCGTGGTGGTGACCGAGCTGGTGTTGTCGTCTGTAGGGCAGATTGGCTTGACGAGAGGGTTGTTATCATTATCGAGTTCGCCAAGCCATTGGTCTGTCGATACAGAACTCGCAAAGGCAACCGCCGATGGATACTGCTGCCCTTGCAGATCATACAAGATGGCGCAGAATAGGCCACTAGATAGGTAGATGGGCTGCTGACTCGACAATTTATGCCATGCAACAACCACATGGAGGCTGGCACCCTACCTAGTACATACATAGGTAGTCTTATTGGCTCACGGCTTCGAAATCGGCCATCGTGTCAAACAAGGTGACGTGAGAAAAAGAAAAGGCATGCAAGATGAGGTGGGAAAAAGGAAAAAGCAAAAAGGCGCACAGCGTCTTTACGTACGAGTTTGTCTCGGGCATGCATAAACTCGTGATGGGAAATTTTGACACCGCGTAATATGTAAGAGCAGCGTCACGCGTGGAGCGTGGAGCAGGAGGAGTACATATTAAGAGAAGCAACAATTTTCCATGTGGCTAATAAGCAGACAGTTCGATATTCTTCCTAATTTCCCAATTGAATTCCCCGAGGGCCGATAGGGAGCGAGGAAGAAAGCATCTGCGAGCTGAGCACACATGGGAGAGTCTTCCATCTGCCATCAACGGGCTGAAAAAACAAAGCCACCACAGCAACATCAGATGAGACCGCTTCTCGGCCCTCACTGTTTTAGAAGCTTGTCTCATCGCGGCAACTGCTAGACATCGGTCATAGCAGGCAAGAAATGACTCGACACTGGACAGAAAAGCGCCAGAAAATAGAATGAGTGGCCAAAACCCTTCAGTCGATGAAATCTTAATTCATAATCGACACCCTCTCTTTCGTGAAATACCCAGCCAAGTCTCGCCGCTCCACCGCCGTCTTCTTCAGCTCGAACCAATAGGCCGTTTTGTGCACACCAGATCACATCAAATTATCACGCCTCTAGGTATATAGTAATATACAAATATGAAAGAGGCCGCTATACATGATGAACGAGGGGATGTGGCTTGCGAGGCTGGCTGACCAGGCCCCAACACTTATTTCAGACATCATCACGCGCATGACGTGGCGCAACACGTGAGACACACTTACACGTGAAGCCAAGCCAAGCCATACTTCTTGCATCGCCAATTCGAAGTTCCTTTTCAAAGATCAATATACAGCCCAACGCATCGTTTTGTCCTTTGATAGGAAGCTAGCGGCTCGCGATGAGTGCTGCGGATTTTGCAGGGTGGAATATTGGGTTGAGGCGGCTTATGGCTTATGGGGGTCCAGCTGCTTGCGTCGGATTAGACGGGTCGTTTATCTCTCTTTTTTTTTTTTTTTTTTTTTGGTCAAGATCGAGATACATAGCTGTTGGTGATATGTATCAAGGAGGAGTGTGATGTTGAGGAGGACCGAGGACACAATAAGGAACAATCATTCGCTAAAGTTTCCAGTCGCGCGGATGGTTTCCAGTCGAAGGCGCACCCGAGATGAGAGCATTCCCGCTGAGGTTGAAGACTTTGTTGAAAGAGAACAACATGGGATGGATTGTCTGAGCCTTCCCAAGGTAAGCCAGTCCCGTATGTATTCATGGTCGTGTCCTTTTTTCTTGCGCGTCCAGACATGATTCTCCAACACAATCTCATTCCAAGCCTCAAAAACAAACTAACAAGGTATCTCCGTTGTTCTCATATCATCGTATCCGACCAAACGTTTGTCTAAGCCTCCCGAGGAACAAACCAGAGCAACCAGCATCTCTTCCTTCGTCGCTTGCACCACTCTTACAATGCCCACGCCCCTCAGCATGCGACCCGGCCTAGAAGAACAAAACACCTCATCAAAAGAACTTGCTCTTGATTGTTCCCATGACCAAATTGCGCTTTTGCTTGCCAATAAACTTATTCACGTCATCCGCCCACCCCTGACTCTGTTGCTGCAAGTTATCCATACTATCCCCCATGATATTCAACTTCTCGGTCCGCTCATTGACTTGTCGCGACAGGTAGGACCCCCATGTCTCCTGGCTGGTCCCTACCGCTGCTGCCACGCCTGCTGTCGTCGCCCCGCCTGCCCCCGCCGCGGCCCTTCGCTCTGCGGCATCCGCATCCATCATCCTCTTGCTGGGCGGTCTGTCTGCGCCCCCAACGAGCAGATCTAGGTCCAGAGGAGATACGTACTGTGTACCCGAGATCCATTGCAGGTTCGAAATTGTCGGCCGGGGAGGACATTCGAGCTTCGGGTTGATCATAATGTCGGGGGATTGCTGGAGTGGCTTGCCCGTGCCCCAGACGTGAATGACGGCCAGCTCGCTGGGGCCAGTCCAGACGAATATGTCGCCCGTTTGGGTGACTACAGCTGAGGTACTGCGGCTAGGGTCCACCATGGGGAGCGTTGCCTTGCCTATTTCCTTTAGTCCAGGGATGGAAAATGCGCGGGCTGTGCGGTCACCGAAGAGGGCTACCACTGCGAAGCCTTGCAGCTCGAGTTCGGCCACGGCCGCGGAATCACACAAGATGTCGTCAAAGACTTTGGACGCGCCTTTTGACGTGGCTGGTTTGAAGACCCGGATTTCCGATTGTGTCACTAAGGATCCATGTCAGTATTGCATCACCATCCCCCTTTTCCATTCTCTGGTCGAAAATAGATAGCACTTTAGGCCCAGGACATAACTTACCAGCTACCAATGCACCATCGACGTGCCGGCCCTCGCGAAGGGATGCCACTATAGGGCCCGTTGCAAGGGCTGGCTTTCCAGTGTTGGCTTCAATAGGAGACAAGGATACGATGGGCCCGTCGAAGTGAACGACACCAGCTGCTTGGGCCGAATATGCACCATCCGCCGACGGGAGTAATTTAAAGGTAATGACTTTGCCCAGGTTCGTCCCAACGAAACAGCAGATGCTGGAATATTTGTCCTCGTCCAGGGTCATGACACCAAACTCGATGACGACTGGCCATTCCTTTTGTGCTTCCTCTGTCGGACCGTGGTGATCTCGTTTGAAAAGGGAGGCTCGCCTGTCCTGTTTGGCAAAGTCCGTCATGGGGGCTTGGTAGAAGATTTTGGGTACGCGCAGATCTATTAACGTCAAAAATCCAAGCTCTGAACCTACTGCCACGAAGCCAACATTGGACACCTGTATCGCAGTAATGGGCCCCTGCATCATCTCGTACAAAACAAAGGGTTGGAGACCTTCCTTGAGGGTCGGCTCTGCTCGTGAACTGATGTCAGTCAGACCCTTGGGATTGGGATCCAGCTGTTGCGGCGGTTGGTCTCTTCCATAGAATCTGTTGAGGCCCCAGCGATATATAACAGCTTCGCCAGTGCGAGTTCCAACCACGAATTCGCCGGTGCTGCTTGCCATACTCATGGTAGTGATGTCGACATCCTCGTAGCGATCCAGCGCGCGGGCAACGTCCACTTGCAATTGTAGGCCATTCTCAATCTCATCTGCATGCCCCGAATCCCAGATTCGAACAGTGCTATCCCCATGGGCCGCTTGAATAATGGTTCGCTCCTCGAAACGTTTCCTCGGCCTGGGTCCTTCTGCGCCACCCTTGAGCAACGGCTCTCCTTGATCTCGTTTCTCCATCATGCATAGCCATCTCGGGCGCTCCAAGCTGGATACGTTGAACTTCGTGACGAAGGGATGGACGAAGAACGTGGAAGGATGCAGTTGATTAGTTGGACTGATGGGAAATCCCGACGGAAAGCTCATGGTGATGAGCTCGCCGGAAGACAGAAGGCTGATGATGGCGATTGGGTCCTGAGCACCCGCGAAGAACGGAGACAATCGAGGTATGAGAAGGAAATCTACAGCCTGAGAGCCAGCAGGGAGGGAAAGGGAAATGGTGCGTTTGCCTCGAAAATAGTCTGCCAACACCTGCCAGGATGATGTTGCGTACGTTGGTGTCAACCCCAACTCGATAAAAGTCAAGCTTTTGGGGGCACGATCAAGCTGCTCGCCCCCAGAAACCAGTATGCCCGTATCGTCGCAATTTCCTTTGCAGCACCATGCGATTCTGGTAAAAGGCCCCGACAAGGTCGAAGGGCCAGCCAACTGAGCACCCGGTTTCTCCACTCCACAATCTTGCAGAGTTCTCGCGGTGATGACCTTTTGCTCCTTAATATCCCATAAAACCAAGCTGCCATCGTCATGGGCTGTCGCGATGAAGGTTCCAGAAGGATGGTAGAGAGCGTGTGTCAGTCTCGGTCGTCGCATTGTTTCCATGCCTGCACCGCTGCCGCCGGGCGCACCCGCCGGTAGGGTATACTCGAAGAACTGGACCGGTTTGTTCTGCTTGAACGAATAGATGACAGCGCCGTGCGAGTATCCCAACAGTAGTTTACCAACGTCGCGAGGGTGCAGAGACATGCACACCAGGCTCGCCGCCCTAGCCGACGCATCACGCTCGCGCCAAAAGTTGGGAAGTCGAAAGGTGCGCGACAGGCTGTTTCGGTCCAGGTCAAAGGCAACCACATCCCCGTTTTGTAATCCGACAAAGGCCCAATCCAGCATGGGATCCGTCACCAACGACACGACTTGGCCGGCCAGAACCTGAGCGGCCATGCGCGCGCCCGTGTCCAAGTCCCAGACACCGAGTTCATTCTTCTTGTCCACCGTCACTAATCTGTTGGCGGTAAACTGGAGGATTCTGAAAGAAGTCGCACGGGGAGGGTCGAGCACTTTCTGCGCACGCCGCTGACCGAAGATGTACACCTTGCCGGGACCGAATTTACTTTCGTTGGTGCCGATGGCTAGAAGCGACTGTACCGGATCGTATGCGAAACAGCTGTAAGCTTCCCGTCAGCAACTTCTCGATCACTGTATCTCCTTGGTGGCTTCCAGGAGTCATCCGGTTTCTGAGGGACCTGCGAGGGCGGACGTACCTGATCTGGGAGTTGATGCCATAGCGAGCTTGGTCATCGGGAGTAAAGAGCTCTGGACGGATGCTCGCGGACAGATCATGCTGTATACCCGACTGCTTGCTGCGCAGGAAACCAGACATGATGATTAGACCAGGGAATACCCAGCATTCGGCATGGACATGGCTTGACGGATGAAGCCGTGGTCAAGCGTCAAGCTAACGTGAGAATTGCCAAGTTCCAGGTTGCTGCGGCTCCATACCGAGGTTCGCCCCTCACATCCCCTCACATCGCTTCCTCAGCCCACGAGGACGAGGTCCAGGCTCAGCGCCGAGCGGCAGCGGGTGGCGGTGGCGGTGGCGGTTTAGTCACAGACTTACAGTGGGTTTGGTGGGCTGTAGTGCGCCGTATGCGCCCGCAGACGTCACTGACTCACTGCAGTTGAATCACAGAGCAGAGGAAGTTGAAGTGGTCACCGTCTCCTGGTCCAGTGCGCTCTTCTCTCGAGTGCTTCGTCCCATCTTCAGACTATTGTAATTAGTAATTACTCATATAGAGCTGCCTGCAACGAAGCCCCTGTCCCGTCGTCTTCTCCAATTGTTCAACGTACAGAGTTATTGCCATGTCCAGCCGCCTCTTGCTTTAGCCGACTCGACTCGACCGACCCTCCTGCGTTTGACTTTCCTCCTCGATACCCGGCTATTGGTACATAGAAGCAGGCCGGCGGCTCGACTTGATTGTGCGCCCAAAAGTATTGATGCTGGGCTAACATCTCTATTAATCCGTTTTGAAGTTACAATTATCCCGACAACAAGCTTCCTGGTTTTCCGACAGCTCCGACCTGACCACCCGTCAGCTGTGACATATCAGTCCAACATATTGCATATTGCATATCGCCATGTCGTCATCGACAGCCGCTGCTCCCGCCCTCGACGCGCCGGACGAACCGCAGACTGAAGGCTCCAAGCTGCGAACCTTCCTCGGGATATTGAAAAAGTGCGTTATTCCCTCACATTTCGCTACCTTCAATCGCGACCCCCCGTGGCAGGGCTACGGCGATCTATAACACCGGCTCGAGAGCGACTTCGGAGGTGAATCGCTGGGGACCTCGCCACCACCCACGCTACAACTTGTAGAGGAGAGGCATTTGTTGTCTGCGGTGCTGATTTTGGTCTTCTACAGCTTCATTGGCGTGTCTGATCTCGCTTCTGTCCGGTTTTCTCTACCTTCGCAGCTTCTGGAGCCGACCCCGAACCTCGAATACTGGACGTACCTCGACGCGCCCAATGCCTTTGTCGCCATTGGCACGTCGGACGAGCCGATTGACCGCATGCTCGAAGTCATTCGATTCTGGCTAACAAAAGACTTGAAGTACGCAAAGGGAAAGCCCTGCAAACCCTACAATTCCTGCCTCGGCGAATTCTTCAGGGTACGTCATGCTCTCGCAAAAGAACACATGCAGAAATACACACTCTATCCAGTCTGAAGTGCTGCGGTCTCAATCGCTGTATGAGTTTGTGAGACGCAGGACCACTCAAGCAGTTGATCTCGATCTCGGCTGACAAGAAGCGTGCGTTATTGTGGGCAGTGCAACTGGGAGACAGAAGATAATGCGCCGAGAATTGAGACGGCAGACCTCAACGGCGCAATCCCATCGGCAAATGGATCAGATAAAGGGTCATTACGCAGCCTGAAAGCACCTCCCAAAACCGACAGAAATGAGTCGACCGTCTCGCTATCAGTACCCAAGCATGCCGCATCAACACCGGACAAGAAGCCAATTCGAATCTCATATCTCACCGAACAGACGTCTCACCATCCTCCCGTGAGCGCCTTCCACATCACATGTCCCGAGAGGGGCTTGTCAGCTCGCGGCTTCGACCAGATCACGGCTAAATTCACGGGCACGTCAGTCAAAGTCCTACCAGGCGAGCACAACTTGGGCATATTCATCTCGCTGGACAAGTTTGGCGGAGAAACATACCAACTCACACACCCTGCTGCTCATCTGGGGGGCCTCTTTCGCGGCACTCTCAGCGTATCTGTCAGTGAGATGGCCTACATCACATGTCCCGAAACCAAGCTCAAGGCCATCCTCCACTACGTCGAGGAGGGCTGGCTCGGCCGAACAACAAACAAAATCGACGGTGTTGTCTTTCGATACGACCCTGAGAATGACAACAAGTCCCGTGTCCAAGATGTGCCCGATGAAGACATCCTCATCCGTCTCAGCGGCCCTTGGCGAGAAAAGATTGTCTTCACAATCGGTCCAAGACCAGTGGTACGTTCCCTCCCCTCCACTTGTTCAACAAGCACATGCATTAATTGACACATGAACCCCGAATTGAAGAAATCTACTCCCCTCGAGCAACAATACACTATAGTCGACGTGGCCCCCCTCCACGTCGCCCCCAAGGTCCTCCCCCCAGAGGACCAACAACTCCCCAACGAATCCCTCACCCTCTGGGGCAGCGTCACCAAAGCCATCCATGCCAAGAAATACTCCAAAGCAACCGAACTCAAAATCGAGCTGGAAGAATCCCAGCGCCAGAAAGCCAGACAGCGCGAGAAAAATAAAGAGACCTGGCAACCTGTGTTTTTCGAGCACGTCACAGGCAATGGCGGGAAACCCGATTTGACGGAAAAGGGAAGACAGGTCCTGGAGCGGGCCCAGAAAGGGGACTGGTCCATGGAGGGAATTCTGTAACTTGGACCAAGAAGGGGGGCAGAGAACATCAATGACCGCATATCGTGCTTTTTGACTATCCATTACAGAAGCTCATTTGTTTTTTGTTTTTTTTTGGTTTTTTGGTTTTTTTATTCTAGACGCATATACGTACATTGCAGGGGGATAGATTAAGAATTCGGAGATGCGGGATTTGGGACAATGCTCAACCATGATCAGCCGGTATGGTATACTCATGTTTTTTTTTTTTGTTAATCCTACTTTGCTTCTTTTGCTCTTGTTCTCGTTTCATTGTTATTGTTGCTGGCAACGAAGGGAAGTAGAAGCGGCATGGGGGATCGCATTGCATGCAGTTATAGGGTTTCAAGGTTACGAGATGACACTACATACATGTATTGTCTACCTATCTGAGGTAGTTATTGCCAGGACATTCACTTTGGCATAATTTATTTGGCCTGCTTTTGCACCTAGGGGTGTGCACGATTGCTAGCAAGCAATCAGGGAGTGGCTGAGAGCTACTCGTATTTTTCCGCGTCATGCTTGATGTTGAGGCCGATAACCCAGTCGACGTACTACAAAGTTATGAATGAGAACAATTAACAACTTCATGCAAGATGTTTCTTGATCGTTCCTTATCCATTTTCGGTTCATTATCTGTATCTAGTACAACGAAATGGAACAGGCTACTACTAATGTTACAATATGATGAGGTTACATGAATCTTGTGATCATATGATTTGCTCGACACAAACCTCCAGTGACTTAAAAGGCGAGTATCGAATTTGGGGGATTTTCCTTCTTCTGCATTTTCTCGGATATGCGTCCTCGCGCTTTCCCGAGTGTTAAACAATTGTACAACGCGGCGAGGGAAGAAAGCTACCCACGCAGACGGGACGATCAAGTCTCCTTGGCTGCTTGTCTTTCAACCTTTACGCGGCGACAAAGTCCTTGACGTTGTTCAACCACTTAACATACTCCTGCTGCTCCTTGACTTCAACGTAATCGGGCACAAAGGCAGCCATAGCTTCGGTGACACCACGCTCCTCAAGGAAACGCTCCATAAGAATCTGCAGGTCCACATCGAGGCTGCCGAAGGCGGGCCCGGCGTAGACATCAGCGCGCTTGTGGGCCGATTCGGGGGTATCAATATGGGCGGTCTTGGCGTCGTCGTAGTAGTACATGTTTGAGATGCTAATGGCGCCGTCCTGAGCGCTGGCGTCAATCACGAGAGCTCCAGCCTTGCTGCCGGGCTTCTCGATGACGACGTTGAGGTTGATGTTAGCGGTACCGTCTTCTTCGCCTTCGACATCTTCTTCGCCACGGCCAGATTCCTCCATTTCTTCAGCTTCGAGTTCGGGATCCTCGTTGTAGGGGTCGAAGTTGTTGAGCTCTGAAATGGAAAAGCTAACGGTGATCCTAAAGCCGGGAAAGGGGTGTTAGTAAATTTTGGAGTGGAATAAACAAGTGATGAACGAAATAGAGATTTTCTTCTCAGTGTCTATCAGGGACTGTCTTTAGATATTTTTTGTGTACTGACTTCTCTTTGCCGAACTCGCGGACCAGCTTGACAGTCTCTTCGCCAGGAGTATCAACCAGTTCAAAGGGGCTATTTGCCAGGAAGTCCTTGATGCTAGCGGGCTGCTGCTCACTCTTCGTCTCCTGCTCGACCTGGATCTCGCTCTCGAGCTTGGCAGCAAGCTCATCGTCGCATTCACCGTTGGCAGCACGACGACTGCTCTCTGTTGAGTACTGGGCAGCCCCTGTGAATGATCGCAAGGCGCTCACAGCTGATGTCTTGATGACGGCGCTGCTGGGGCGGATCACACCAGATCGCATTGAGGGAGCGGCGAGACGGGCAACGGCCCGAGGTACCGCTCTTGAAAAGCTTCGAATGGAAAGCATCGTGATGTGAGAATGTGATTCAAATTTGGGGATGTGGTGAGAGATGCGTGTTGGGTATGGTGATAAGTATGTATGTGGTTGGGTTATGACTGGGTGGGGATGTTGTTGTTGCGGGTTGAGAGCTGTAGAGGCGGAAGAGGCAGGCGAGAGCTACGCTGAAAAATTTGTCCAGGATTCCGAAGCACGGGACAAGCACGGCTGCACGGGACATGGCCATTGGCGCCAAAAGAGTGGATTTGGCGGTCCGCAGCCACACGTGATGGCCAAGACATCGTCTTGCGTGTGCACATTAGGCGCAAATTGAAATCACGGGAGGGCTCCGACTTGCGAGTATATATGTAAAGAAAGATCTACTAGCTGCCTTGATAGCGAGTAGTCATTCCCTTGTATCTTGTCTCAATAGCGTGAAGTGCCTGCGAGGAAATCAAACCGCCTGCGCCGGTATGGCATTTTTTGCCATAGACTCAATGAAATGGTTGCCCGAAACGCCGTAAACGCCTGACTTCTAACTACTTCCAAATTTATCAAAGCCAAGACTGCATTTGTCTTCCACAGCGTATCGGGCGATCCGCTCTACATCACACATATAGGCTTCACATCCCGCGCCGCAGTAGCCGCAGCCATACTGCGTCATCTTCCCACCGACTTTAGCATCTTGCGTTGCTCAATAAGCTGTCCCTGATGCCATCTCGACAAAAGATCTGACGAATCGTCTGGACTAGCTGATACCTTTCGAGGGAAGCTCAGCAGCGCGCATCTGTCCAGTGCTGGATACTTTGACCCATGACAACGTGGAAAGGTACGCCCATTCACCCTTCCAGTTCTCCAGCAGTTTTGCGCTCTCTGCAGACGTCACGTCCGGTAGTACTAAAGCGTTTCGTCAGTCAGAATTCGCCAAGCATAGATGTCCTCTTAAAGTGCGTACCGAAGCCCTTCTCGTACTCTGCCTCCAGAGCCTTAATTTTTAGCTTCAGCATATCTTCCTTGGTGCTGGGGGGACGACCCGACCGGCGGGCCTTTTTCACAGAATCGTATTCTTCATCGTACTGATGAATAAATCTATGAGGCATGAAGTCAGCTTTTTTGCTTTAGCGACAAGTACCTGAATCTTCTCACTTTTGGATGAGGGATTGAACGGCCTCTACGTCCAGTGGCTCATTGTCCTTCTTGGCCAGCTCCTCATGGAAGAAGGCAACTCGATCGACTAGGTGTACTGTCAGTCACGCGCATGACAAGAGAGATTTTGGGGCAAAAGACGATGCGTACGAATGGGTTGCTCTTTCTTGCCTCTTGCAGCAGCAAGTTTCTCCAGCCTTTGGTCGCGAACCGCAGCTTTGTGCAGGCGAAACGAATCTCTTGACTTGGCATGCAAAGCGTTGACCTCGCCGTTGCGCTTCTTGGCAATCTGCTTGCGCGTCTTCTGTAAGGAGGACGGCATTTTTCTGCGCTGCCGTTGCTGCTGGGAAAAGATGTTCTCGATGCGATTGATGGGATCGGGCTTTAGCAACTGCCGTGAATGCGCCGCCACCGCCTGCCCGAAAGAATAGGTAGGACTCCGCCTTCGATGTCAGCCACAGCGAGCGGTCTCCACATCTTGTCTCCACCAAGATCAGCCCCTGGACCCGCAAGGCTGGAACACTGCGCCAAACCGTTTCCGAGCGAAGCCGTTGCCGTTGACGCGTCTTGACGCGTTATGGCAATAGCATTCTAGCGCCTCTACAACGCTTGCTTTCTCATGCATTTCTGCTCAGATACCTGTGCGATCCATCGTCTCATCAGCAGACGCCCCATTGGTGGTCTAGATATGCTCTAGATGTACTCTAGCGTCTATCTACTCGCCATCTGTCGTCTTACCTGTCGTGTCGTTACTAATAAACAGCGGCAACAGCCACGACAACAACAACGATAACAGCAGTAGCAGCAACAGCAACGACGACGACGACGACGACGACGTCAAAATTAGCATCAGCATCGTCACCGATAGCCCCCCTGCCTGCATTGGTGTCCACCTCAAGCCCAATCAATACCGCCGGCCTCGTCTCCTCGCAACCGACGTCTCTTTCTAACTCGAGTCCTCTCGGGTCTTGCGTTCCGGTCCTCACATCTCGCTGCTCGCGTAGACTCATCGCTTCTTCCGCTTCATTCTTCGTCATAATTATATACTCTTGAATATTGCCGTGCCGGACATCCGGTTCCGTTCACGCTGTGCCCTGCGTGGAGCGGCCGGGTGGAAACTGTCGATCACTTATTATCCTCCAGTGCTCCTCGCCCATTGGTGTTGATCCCAGGAATCGTTCCGGCGCCTTGATTGCTCCGTTCTCTTGTGGCTCTGTAGCTGGCCACCATGGGCGTGTCAGGTCCGTATACTATTCCTTCAGCTTCCGAAAACATGAACTCGATGACTCACTAGGTATATTCAGGTCTTCTCCCGTTGCTCAAGTCTATACAACGCCATCGAGAGCTCAAGCATTGCAATGGCGAGACACTCGCCGTAGATGCATACGGATGGCTGCACCGAGCTGCGTATTCATGCGCCGTGGAGCTTGGACAAGGCAAGCCCACCAAAAAGTCAGTTGCACTGTTGTCGTGGATATGAAGTGCGCTTCTTGAATCTAATGCAATACTGTAGATATGTCCAATCTGCAATGCACCGTGTGCGAATGCTGAAGCATTTTGGTATCACGCCATATATGGTGTTCGATGGCGACTACCTTCCAAGCAAGGCCGCTACTGAAGCTTCCCGGGCCCGGAGCAGAGAGGAGAAGAAGAAGCTTGCGAATGCATTGCTCAAAGCGGGCAAGTCATCTCAAGCAGCGCAGGAATTTCAGAAATGCATTGATATCACCCCGGAAATGGCTACGACTCTCATACAGCAGCTTAAAGAAATTGGAGTTCCGTATGTCGTAGCCCCGTACGAAGCAGATGCACAGCTTGTGTACCTAGAGCGCCAGGGCTTGGTTCATGGCATTCTGTCGGATGATTCAGATCTTCTAGTGTTCGGAGCCAAGCGTCTTTTAACCAAATTGGACCAGTATGGCAATTTCATTGAGATCAACCGTCGCGATTTCTGTGCTTGTCGGGAGGTGTCCCTCACGGGCTGGTCCGACACCGACTTCAGACGAATGGCAATCTTGAGCGGCTGTGACTATCTTGATGGGCTTCCGGGAGTTGGTCTCAAGACTGCCTATCGCTTGCTTCGCAAGTCGAAAACGCCGGAGCATGTTGTCCGCCTCTTGCAATTCGAGGGCAAACGGGTCTCGGAAAACTATCTGACTCAGTTCTACCAAGCAGAATTGACCTTTTTGCATCAATGGGTCTTTTGCCCCAAGAAGAAGGCCTTGGTTCATCTCACTGAACTGGACGGTAGTCGAACTGCCGAGGAAATGCCCTTTATTGGAGCCTACGTTGAAGCGGACCTTGCAAGAGCGATCGCCACTGGTGATGTGAACCCAATCACAAGGGAACCCATCTCCATTCCGACAACGCCTTCTAAGAGAAGACACTCCCAAACAGCCGTGTCCGTCCAACCTCCACATAAGCCCATTACGAGCTACTTCAAGGGCCAGAGCCGGATACCCATGGGTGAAATGGACGCCAATTGCTTTTCAGTCGACCCTCAAAGAGTTGCGCAAATTACTGACAGAGGGCTGGTCCCGCGAGTGTTTCCCTTGCCTAGACCATACCTTGACAGTCCTCGGGGAGAGACTGCCAACGCAGCCGCTCGCCCGGCATTAACGCCCCGGAGGACTAGCTCTGCTCCCACCAGAAAATCTCCTAGTCTGCAGCGTCGAAAGACGGATCCTGTCTCCCGTATGACTGCCCGTGTTTCGAGCAGTCCTGTCCCTACAAAATCTACGGATATCGACCGACTTCTGTGCCCACGCTCAGGCCCTCAGTCGGAGCTTGCGCAGAATCGACCAAAGAAGAAGCTGCGGTTGTGCAATGATGATGGCATCGAAGATCCGACATCGCCTAAGAGAAGCAAGTTCTTCCCACCCTCCAACCTCAGTAAGAGCCCCGTCAGGGCCAAGAGCGATGCGTACTTGTTTTCAGACGACTCGATTGAAGAAAGCCTACGCGAGTTGCCCGATTTTGATGGGTGGAAGCCGACAAGCAAACGCAGAAAGTCGATTGCCATATTCAGCGACAAGGCGCAAGTCGTGAAAGAGGAAATGGAGAGCCAGCCTGTACCAGGCGAAGCGTCTTCAGAGAGCGAAGCGTCTGCAGTAGGCGAGGGTAGTCAGTTAGCAAGCCAGGACGTGTCCACCAGTCAAAGCACGCAAATCACGATGCCGTCTCAGAAACAACACGATGATTCATCCGCCATCACGATGCAGCCTCCTCCGTCAAACCAGCGACCAATGCCGCTCAAGACCCCATCGCGAGCTCATCTCAGCCGCTTTGCCTATTCATCCAGAAGCTCCTCCACAGCAGCCTCCTCAATGTCGTACCAGTCGTCCATTTTCAGCACGAGACTCCCTAGTACCGGACCGTCTACGGCTGCGACCATGCTGACCCCGCTGCAAAGACTGGCTGCGCGCGCAAACACCACGATGGCGTCGCCCCAACAGGTCACGTCGAAGCCCAACAAAGATATCCCTAAGATTGTTGAGGGCGTACCTGTGAACCCATCGTCTGTACCTCTCCCCAAGGTCGATGTGGCTGAATTCGAAGCCCTCAATAAGCCGTGTGGAAGCGAAGATCAGATCGTCCCCGATAGCGACGGCGATGACGATGAAGAGGCGGATCAAGAAGTTGAGCTGCTGCCGAGGAAGCTGAATCTTTCTCGGTTCGCTTTCTCCTAGATGGTCTTTGTAGCATTTCATGCGCCATGCTCATTATCCTCCGGCCCTCTGCGCTATCTTATCTTTATGAGTCTTTTTGGGGGGCGTGGTTCGAGTAACCGTGGTTGAGTTGATGATTATCCGTTAGCGTTCCTAAATTATATCCTGGCGTTGGTTTTTTTATTCATTGTTATTTTGGGGGTTTCGTTTTCCCTAGACTGTATGGATTGTTTAGGCTCAAGATTGTGGGTGGCGTTTTGGAGGGGATGGAATTATACGTAGGCGGATGGCCTGTCATGCATGTGCATGTCGTGCGGATGACGGAAGGGGCCGTGGAGTCATCTGGATCAGGCAAAGGAGTCTTTTGTATCTTGATAGACTGCATGTGCTATTCATGGTGCGATGAGTGGTGGGTTCGTTTGACTACTAGACATAATTCATCACCAGCTTCATGATTCATTCTCAAACTGAGCAGTCATTATTTGGCGTCTTTTCCATTTACTCATATCTCATTCACTCATGTCTCATTCACTCATATCCCACTCACTCATATCTCACTCACTCATATCTCATTCACTCATATCTCACTCACTCCATCCCACAACTCATCCCACTCTCACTCCATTGCACACATGCACTCTCAATCGAGTATCAGGTATGAGTGAATGAGGTATGAGTGAATGCGGTATGAGTGACGGGGGTATGAGTGACTGAGGTATGAGTGAGTGAGGTATGAGGTATCAGAATGCACAAAGTGTGTGTGTCCAACAAGACGGAGCAAGAGCACAAAAACGCAACGTCACGAATCAATCACCACTCAAAAGTAAACAGTCCAGTAATTTAAGTCTCCGCAAACACCCCATGCTGTGAGTTGTATCTGATGGAATACCACCCCTCCCTCCATGCAATGTCCCGTCCCGCATGTACTCTGTAGTCTGTACAACCATGAGCTTCATTCGCCCCCTTTTTTCTCTCCACAAGAAAAAAAGAATCCTGAGAAAGGTCGTAAAAAATCATCATTTACCAGACCAGACGCCCCCCCAAGGGCCCAAAAGACAAAATCTAGACGAAGAAGAAAAACAAGGCTTGCGATGAGATATATAGACCAGAAAAAGGAAGCGGAAAGTGTAACTAGTGGTTGTGGGCGATTTCTCGTCATTTATTCTATTCATTGTTTGAATATGCTGTCGGTGGAGAAGGGCGGAAGCAAAGTCTATCGGCGTGTCATTGTTGTAGTGGGGTTGCTATTTCAGATCTATGGTGAACGTCCATCGGGCTAAGGAAAAAAGAATTGTCAGCTTTGTTATTCATGACATGTATGCTCATGCGATAAAAGTAGGGCGAGGGGCGTACAATTCTTGAGATTATCTGCTGTATCCTCTAGCAGAATGAGTCGCCGCTTGTTGCAGTAGGATGTCTTGTCCATAATGTCCACCTTCAGCTTCGCATCGGCGAGATCCTGCGTCGGCTTCTCGAACATCTCGGAGAGATTCTCCACCGCCATCTCCAAGTCCTTTTGATTGTCCTCAAAAATCTCCGTCAGATTATTCCTCGCTAGGTAGAACGCAAATGCGTACGTCCACTTCAGAGTCTGGCGGCACGTCTGGAGTGCTTGAGACGCGGAGCTGAGATACTGCACCTCGATCCACGACATGCCAGACGTAGTTTGCAGCTGAAACATCTTCTCCTCCGTCTTGTGAGCAATGTCCTTGTCCAGTTTGGCAGACTGCTCGTGGTTAGCATAGCGGTTATAGTAGTGCAAGTATCTCTCGAGGGATACGCGGGACTTGGCCTGCGCGTCTCGAGCCTCGGAGCCGCTCTTTTCTTCGTATCGGTTGCAATTATACCAGCTGGTACCGTGCTCGGACCATAATCCCATGCACATCCAGCAGAACTCATATTTGCACTTCCTGCATGTCATGTGGTTGCATCCACCGTTCTTCTCGATCGTCGAGCCGCACTTAGGACACTCCTTCGTGTTTGCAGAGATCCAGTTCGCCGTCTCGGAATCGTCAGCGCACTTCCTAAGCCACATCTTGACCAACTCGCAGGGCGCGGGTTGGTGATCGGAATACGGACATCCGAAACAGAATCGATAGCCACAGCGGCATTCTACCGCTGGTACGACCTTGTCCAACTCTTTCTTCTTGACGCTGCATTCGACGACGTTCGGGCAATCAGGGGCGGGGCACCATTTGAAATGCTCCTTGCCCTCGACGTAGTTTCTGTTGAGCAGTTCGTGGTATCGATCCACCGTCTCCGGTCCAACCAGCAAGTCCACTGACCGGGAGTCGTATACTCGACCGCAGCCGTCTGACGGACACTGAATCTTGACAGCTTCGCCCTCTTCCTTTATCTTCTGTGTCAAGTAATGCACGTGACAGCCGACGCAGTATCGATGGCCGCATTTCATGGCAAAAGTCGGTAGGTCTTCTTCGTCTTCGCAGCAGATATCGCACGCGAAATCAGGTACGGCTTCTATTTGGGGCAAACTGCTCATATTGCTGCTTAACCCAGCAGCCTCCAAAACTCTCTCTGAGCAGTCCATATAATCTTCCAGCAGACGTTCCTTATTCCAGCGAAAATGACGCAGCATGATGGCAGTATCCTCCTTGCGCATGTCCAAAATCATATTGACCTCGTTGATCATGTCGTCTTGTTGGGTTTGAATATCGGCCGGCTCGAGAACTTTAAAACTTGTCACGTGGGCCGGTTGCCGGGTCTTGCCAGTGAACTTTGAGGTTAACTCAAAGTCAGGATCTGGCTCATCGAAGTCGTCCTCGAAGTCTATAAAGACATCTCGTAAGCTTTTGGCCAGTGGTAGAATATATATGGGACGACAGACACATTCGGCTGGTCAAGATTTGCTCACCTCCCGCTACAGACATGTCATCTCCACTGTAATTCTGCAACATCTCGTCGTCATCGCTCGATAGGATGGACACGCATTCCTCTTCAGATTCCATGCCGATGCTAGTTGTCGTGACTGGAGTGGGGGGCGCAGCTGAGAGGCAGGCAGCTGAGGCGACGGGTCTCTTTGGAGGGTTTCCTTCTTGATATCGAGAAGATGCCGCCGCCTCAGCAGCCTTTCGCTTCCTGGTTAGGGGGGGAATCGTGGCGGTCAAAGGATGTGTGAGAGGGAGGCCGACACTAGCCGACGGTCATGAAGGATAAAGAACGATTCCGCCGGTGCAAGACTCGGAGGAAAGAAATCAGTTCGTTTCCAAGAACCAAGGCCAGAGGCAGCGCGGAGGATGGAGCGCCACTGTTGCAAATAATATATCGGCGGCGTTGACAGTTAAAACGGAGATGATCAAGGAAGAGGCCGAGGTGCTGTAGAAAGCCAAGGCGAGCCGTCAAGATCAACAGGGTCAGTTTTGCGCGAAACTTGAGGCAAGGCTGTGGTCTTTACACAATCGCGCAAGAGTGAAAAGGATGTCACAGGACTGGTGTGCAGAATGGATGTGATCTAAACCGTTGTTCAAGAGGAACACAACACAGAGAAGCATGCATGACGGAGACGCGGGCCGAGACTCGAGAGTAGCAGTCCCATCAGTGATCACTCAGCAGGAAGTCGTTTCGGTGGCGGTGGCGGGCGAATTTCGGGGCCCAGTTGGCTTATGTCAGCAGGCAGCTCATTCATCAGCCGCTACCTGGTACCTATGTATCAGGATTCAGGAAAGCACAGAGGGAGAGGGAAACGCGGCTTGGGCAGCCAACAAGTCCGGGTCAGGCTGCTGCCAAGTTCTGACCGTGATGATCCAGCACATTCAGAGGCGCCTGTTGCGGCTTGGGCGTTTCAGTATTGTGATTTGTGCCATCGAATAGCCGATGGGCCAAGCCGGCTTCAACTCCAGCTGACCGGACTCACCACCAGCAGGTCCAGCACCGCGGAACATCATCCGAATGCTGGGTAATATAGTGTGCAACAAGTCCGATCTGTGGTGCCAGTCTCAGTTGTCGTTGTCTGCGGACGCTCTAGACCTACGTATTATACGAAAACCTGTAGAGCCAAATGCAGAATGGCAAGGTAAATGAGAAAAGAATGAACAAGAACGACAGCATTTGCACGGGACCAACCTTTCCATCCACCTTCTACGAAGCCCGAAATTGTAGCGTACATGTCCCCCACCTCATCAGATGCTTTGCCACCACCTCAGCCCAAAACCTTCTCGGCCAGCGAGACTACAACGCCACCGGTCAGTATCAAAGACATCTCCAGTGCTCGACAAAAAAAAAGGCAAGATCACATACCATCAGCTCCAGTGCCATCAGGCTCAACAAAAGTCTCGGTCACCTTGCCATTCTCAATCTTGAGAGCGTATCGCTTGCTACGGGCGCCGCCAAAAATTGCAGATCCGTCAAAGTCCAGCTCGAGAGCTTTGGTGAACTCGGCGGAAGGGTCAGCAATGAAGCGGATCTATGTATATCATTTCTTCTATTAGATCTAAGGCCGTGAGAGAGTAATTCGATGAGCACGTACGCCTGACTTTCCGGTAGGATCGAGCTGTTCAGCCCAGGCCTTCATACTAGTCATTCGCCAAGATTGGTTAGTGTTTTTGCGTGTTGCCGTTTTAAGTTCCATTCCGGTTTATTTAGTTTGATTTTGCCTCGATAGGCTATCAACTTTTTTTTTACAATTGCCAAGATTTGCTGTACAGACAGGAAAAACTTACACAAAGGGATCATTCACGGAAACCACGAAAACCTGCCCGGCCTTCTTCAACGCAGGGTGATTGATATACCCGGGGATGTGGACGCCAGAACAAGTGCCCGTGAAAGCTCCAGGCACGCCAACAATGTACCCCTTGGAGGCCTTGAACTCCTCGGCCAGATTGACCTTGAAGCCGGGAGAGTTCTCCATCAAGCCGTCGAAGCTAGGAACCGCGTCCCCGGCTTTCACAAACGCGCGAGGCGTGCTGTGGAAGTTGCGCATGGCAAAGGCTGGACGAGCCAGGGCAACGCGTCGCAAGGGAGCTCGGAAAGACATTGCTGTGGAAATTAATATGTGGACACCGTTTCGAGGCTGTATTGAGGTATAAGTCGGTTGTCAGTCTGGGGCCGTTGTGGAAAGGTAAGTCAGATATGGCGGGCGGAATCACCTGAGGCTGCGTGATGAAGCTTCAGAGCTTGACGGAAGAGCTGGTTTTCCTGGCTCAAGCAAACAAGGCAACGGGCAGATTGAAGCTGTCAGCCAGTCAGCCGAAGCCCCACGCTGCGCCCCGCCGTAAACGGCAATTGCCTCTTCGAAGTTTGAACCAACAACTCCAATTTCAATTTGCACCAAAGCTTTGTCGGCATGCTCCGTCAGTACAATCTCCCACATGCCAGGCCTTGACCAGTGAATCAGAGTAGAACATATCACAAGATGTTACATAGATGAGTTCATGCAATTTCAACTTCATGCATATGCTCAAACTCAATTGCATGTCAAGCTGTTCGACTTGCTTGGGGCCCACTCTATAATTAGAGACCATGTGCTATACTTAGCACACAAGGTTGTTGGCGATTCCTCGATGGACACTCTTGGTCGGGGGTGTTCGTCTATTACATACTTTCAGAATGACGCCATGGAACACGAGAGAGCCAAACGTTACGAACATGGTCAATTACCATCGGTACGGTCCCAGACGCGATTTTGGTTTGCATCTGTTGAAGACCACAACTAAGAAAAAGAGCAAGCCGTGTTATGCCATCTTCTCCAAGGATATACCCTAAGCGGAAACACCTGTCGAACGCACGGCAAGGCAACATGATACCGACTGCCCGTCTTTACTCTAGGTATGTTACTGATGGGCCGTTTCAAGGTCGTCCGTGGTTCTCGGACTTATGCCCGATTCAAAGTGATTCCAGTCCCACACGGGGATCGTTCCTGTCTGTTGCCGCGCTGATCTCAATTACATACATACATACATACTTGAGCAAATGATACCTATTCGAGCTTTCCCAGTGGCCATGACTCAGATGTCTGTCGACCCGAGCTATCCCGGGAGCCGGGACTGGGGTCTCGGGTTGCGCTCGAACTAGGTATACCCCGCAAAGCCTTTTGCGGACGGCAAATGCAAAGATGTAATAAGAATAATAAGATGCGTTTGGTACACCGTACATATTCGGCTTTGCAAAAGGGAGTTGGCACATGCAACAGTCTGCAGCAAGTCGCACTTCAGCCTCCATTTTCTCAGTACACCGATCTAGACAGAAGACAGAGAATCAATAAAGACTGCTTGCGATTTAAGGTTGCTCTTTAAGACTACTGCAACCTCCTTCATCAAGTGTCCCAGGCCCAATAATTTTAATCGCGGGTTGCCCTCTGCCCAGGGGCAGGTCGGCGAAACAGCTTGCCGCCAGTTTGCAACGCGGTATTGGTAACAAGAACATGTAAACAACCCTCTCGAAAAAGATGGCACAATTACAGTTCGTTCCCAACTGAGTCGGAACTGATTAGACATATGTGACCGATAACAATGTGCATATGTACAAGAAGGTTTAGAATTCCGATCGGAAAGATAGACACAATTGCACGAGAACATTTGAGCACGAACCCCCCACCACAAAAAAAAAGCATGGCGCACGCAACGGGCCGGGCAAAAACATCGTGTACCGCGTGACATCTCACCCGAACACAATTCTGCAGCCACCCAAGATTCTTCATGGCCGAAAAAGAAAAAAAAGGCGTTCTGGCCAGAAATGGACCTTGGAAGTCTCAGAGCAGCAGGTTGCGGCAGAAGTGAACAGAAGGTTTGAGGGTGAAACAAGCCACACTTGCCGCGGCAAAGCCATGCTGGGAATGCTGCAGATTGCATATGTGTGATGTATCGGAGTTGAACCCCTGGACTTACTCCGTAGTTTACATGTCTTACCTGACAAGGTTGAGGGACCTTCAGGTGGGGAGAATGTCTACCTACCTTACAGGCTTACTGTGTACACCGTACGGAGTAACAAATGAGGTGCCTGGATTGGGAGGGATCTACGGTAGAAGTGTCCGGGCGATGAGAATCGAGATAGGGACGTTGCTTTCTCGCGCCGTTGATCGCGCGGAGAGGAGAGGGAGTTTATCCAATGGATCAATCCCAGATATGATTTACGCGTCGGAGGCCGATGATCGATCCCTCTGTGAATTTTATTCTCGTTTGATGCCGGGGGCTTGCGGCTTTGTAAGTCTAATCCTGGGATGTACTTAGATGTACCTATGTACCTATGTATGTAATAATCCGAGTTTCTGCATCGAGACAGCGCGATGCAACCACAAGATTAACTTTGGAGAGTCTAGGATGTGGCATTGTCTGTTTTACATGGGGAAACTCCTATGTAACGACTGGCATGGGCGCTTGTGTTGTGCTGTCATCCGTACATACGCATGTGTTTCATTTAATTCGTCTAGTTCCATGTGTCAAACGTGTATAAAAAAAATTGGTCGATACGTCAAGTCAGTCTTTCGCAAGATTCGTCTGGGAGGTCGGCCCCGGAACTTGGAAGAAGGAAGCTGGCCAAGCCCCAGGGGGCCAGAGCCGAGAGATTCCACAATTACCCGTCCGAGTTATTGATTGCCAAGTGATGCACACAGGTACATCATGAAGGTACATAACAGGTTACCATCTGTATGCGCCTGAGTCTCTGTGTGAAGTCTTGGTTTTCTCTATGCATGTCTAGGATTGAATTATTTCTTCAGCGATCCAAAGACAAGAGACAAGAGAGAATGATGCACAAAGTTGCAGACGGTCCGTCAGAAACTAAGGTCCAAGTTGCCAACTTCCAAGACTTGGGGCCCCTGATCCCACGTTGGAGATGTATGCATTTTTAACCAATGACACGATGGATAACAAGGGGTATGTGATCCAGATGAGTCACCCGGATCATAGGTGCCTAGATGGTTGTCCTTGGCTCTGACGTATTGAGGAAACATACTGTAATGAGCGAGATGGCCTTCTCAGACAGTTTTGTTCATTTCTTTTTTCGATTATTAAACATGTATCCAAAATGTGTTTTGTTTTTCAGCGAGTTGCATTCAAGCACTTTTAAATTGACGCCTGAAATGTGACACCAAGCGTTCTTTCGAGGGCCGTGTCCAGAATCCAGATTTGTCGAAGCCAGAAGCCATGGCGAGAATGACGAGAACCATCACGCAATCCCGTTCTAAAATCAAGAGTGCAACACCAGCGGATATTGGATGGGACAGGCCGCAGTTTTACTGAGACAGGCTCATGTCGTGTGACTCATGACGTGTGAGTCGACAACTCGACGACTCGGCGCTGCGCCGCCTTTTACAAAGTGGAGTTCTGGACTTCCTTTGTCTGGCAATCTCCAACTTGACGTCGCTGGCGGCCGCGCACGAGACAGTCTTCAGCGACGTCAATCCAAAATGCAGAAGCGACGCGGGCTAAACATGACGTCGTGACGCAGCTCCGTATCTCGAGAACTGGTCCAGAAAGGATGAGAACTGACTACGTACCTATGTGTATGTACATAGCGGCGAACCGGATTGGATGTGAACAGTGAGAGTGGTGAACACCGAGCACATGAGACCTCTTCCACGTCAAATCGACGAGTGACCATCTTCGGGGCCGGTCCGGACTCCGGTGCTTCAAGGGCCATTGGAGTCTGGACATTGGCTTGGCATTGAGAAATGTGCCTGATCGGCGGCGAAGTGGGCAATGTAGACAGTGTCGCAGCCATAGAAGTCGTCGTTGGAATTTGGCCATCTCTGTACAAGGCTTTATGCTCAATAATCAATGTCAACCGGGAGTCGACAAAAAGCGAAGACGTCGGCCAACTCGCAGTGCTTGTGTCGAGGAGCATCAGTAGTGGCAGCACTTTGACAACGATGCATCATCCGAGGCGCGGCTGCAGCGGCCTAGAGGTACCTACTAGAGGTATCAATCAGCTCTGCAGAATCTGCTTAAGCATTGACAACAAAGCACAAACAAGTTACATGCAAGTACTCCGTACAACCATGCAACAGTATGTACACGAACCGATCTGCTCCACCTTCACGGGCAGTCTGCGCGGCGTTGTGCATCGTTGTGCAGCGTTGTGCGGCGTTGTTGTCCCTCATCCTGTAATCTTGCACTGCTCTGGAGTGCCACATGAGAAAAGACCCTGTGTCGGCTATCTACACGGAGTGCCTAATGCTGCAGTTGCGTCGTCGCTCCAACGTGCCGAAGGCCGTATCCGTTGTAGGTACCTTGTTGCTCTTGCGAGATGCGGTGCTTTGACGCGTGCACTCCTTAGACCGTGCGTGCAGATCGTATGCACTGGGTACATATATAGGTACCTGGCCGCCCAGCACGCGAGTACCTACATACTACCTACCTATGTACCAATGCATTATATAGGTACCTTACGTGCGTACATATATGTAGGTATGTATGTATGTATACGGAGTATGTATGTATGTAGTTACATCATTCGTACAGGATATGTACATACATACTCCGGAGTCCGTACAGATGGACGGAGAATTCGATGATGCTGGGGAAAGGGAAGGGGAGGGAGGAAGGGGGTAAATCCTGCCGTGCTCCTCGCTCCTGAAGTCCCCTTGATCCGCACTGCCGAGTTCCGAATGCTCATTTCCCAACGTCGAATCTGTCAATTCGTGCGCTGCGTTGAAACTCGACCTGATATGCGTTGAGACTTGACTGGACGGCGACGGTATGCCTCGAAGAATTCTGGTTGCTGAATGGAACGTCGCCAGCTTGGCGGCGTGGTGGTTGATGCAGGTGCGTGCAGGTACAGACAGACTGTACTCCGTACTCCGTAGGTACGACTGGCCGGCACTTCGCGTGCCAAGACCGGGGCCTCCCAACAACTGTCGAACAGCTGTCCGGCGCACCGTCCCCCACCTGTATGCGAGTGCCTGCGAGTGCCTGCGGGTGCCTGCCAGTGCCTGCCAGTGCGAACCCTTGTTGAGTGCCGCAATCTTGCTGCCCCTGGAGGCTGGAGCTGGAGTCCTGGACCCTGCGGCCCCGTCGGAGGCACAGCTTTGGCTAACTGTGGTGCTCTGCTTTGCGCACAGTCCCACGCCGCTGCTTCTTTCCCTTCTTCTTTTCCCAATGTTTGCTCTCGTCCTCGTCCTCCTAGGCTCCTCACCCCTCCCCCCCCTTGTCCCACGTCCCACCCCTCGTTTCTCGTCCTGCATTCCACCCGCGTCATTTGGCCCTGGCCGCGCCCTTGTCATGTCCTTTTGACCCAATCCCACCAGAGAGAGAATAGAGAACTGACCTCTCCATCGCCGCTGGGTCGAATAATTACGCCACTCACCTCGTTCTACCTCGTCTCCCTCTCGCATAATACATACGCATCTCCATCCGCCTCTGCTCTCTGCCTTGCGCAGAACCAACTCCTCTTCGGCCCTCCGATTCTTCCGCCGAACCCCGTCGAGAAGTCCCTCACTTGCCGTCCGACGTCGATCCAATCGACAAAGTCCCTCTCGTTTCAATCGCTCGGAGCTTTTTTCTCGTCCAACACGACCACCTGTAGAACGTGTCGCGACGTGCTCATTTTTTTTAAAAAGGAGCCCCCTTCCTCCGAGAAACGTCTTTCCGTCGTCGTCGTCGAATCAAACACGCCACCAATTTGGAACGATCTCTCCTCGATCAGATATCACGAATTGATATACCTGTTCTCGATCCCGCTGTCAGAACCGGCAGTTGCTTGCAGCTTCTCGTGGCCCAGCGTCGACCAATTGCCTGCGACTCAGCGCCGTGCAACCCACCAACTATTTCAGCTTCGGACTGCTGATTTATATGATTTTGTCATCTCTTCGTCTTGCAGCTTGCTGGTACACGTCTCCAGCTGGGTCACCGGTCATATCGATACCGTCCATTCGCTTAAGCCAGAATCGCAATTCGACGCTGTACCGTCGCTGCGTGCGCGATCAGCATATACTACTAGCAAAGGCGTCAAATGGTCGCCTTTCGACACACTTGCTCCGGTCAAACCATCTAGATCTGGTTTCACTTGGTAGGTTTTTTCTCGTCGCAACAAAGGCGCACGAGTCAAACCATCTACAACACAGTTTGGGGCCTTGCTAGCTGCCCCGCGGCTCCTGCGAAAAGCGACACTCTCGAGGCGCCGAGAAGGACCTCTTTTGTCGTCGGCTCTCTTGTCGCGCAATTCGCGCCATGCCGACCATGCTTCAGACGCCATCCAGGGCGTCAACAGCTTCATCTTCATCCATTCAGCCCTTGTCGCGCCAAAACACAATGTCCTCATATGATGGCTCGCGCTCTGCGCGCCAATCCAAGCGGTTTTCCATGTCTGCCCTTTACATGTCCATGTCAGCCAATGAAGGCGAATTGCAGATTGAGGATGACCTCGCAAAAGGTAACTTGCTTTTAATATTGTCTCATCTCCAAAACTGTTATACCATGTCGCCCTCCCCTCAGCCTACATCTCATCTTCAACCGTGTCCTCATGGGCTTGAGCTCTTGAGACTTCTTGGCACACTGACATCTCACAGCCCAGAAAGTTCTCCGAGACCTCAAGACAAAGATATCATCACAATCAAAAAAGAATTTCGTACTTGAAAAGGACGTGCGGTATCTGGATTCACGAATTGCCCTTCTTATCCAGAATCGCATGGCCCTCGAAGAGGTTCGTCTTCCTTGAATGGCCGGCTTGAATGACACGTACTTACCTTGAGTCATAGCAAAACGAAGTTGCGAGCCATCTGGAAGATGCGACCGAAGTAGAAGAAGGAGTGTTTCCCAATGACGACAAGACACAGAAATACGGCAACCTGATGTTCCTGTTGCAGTCCGAGCCGAGGCACATTGCGCATTTGTGCAGACTCGTTTCGATGGCCGAAATAGACTCGCTACTGCAGACCGTCATGTTTACAATCTACGGAAACCAATATGAGAGTCGCGAAGAGCACTTGCTATTAACCATGTTCCAGGTATGTCTATTGGGCAGTAGCGGTATCGGTCGCCCGTGAGAATGGCAGGAGTTTGGGAAGCCTTTCCATCCTTCTGTCGCACTCACCCCCTCTTTTGTGACATAGGCGCT
This sequence comes from Claviceps quebecensis, assembly GCA_004016085.1. Taxonomy (NCBI): domain Eukaryota; kingdom Fungi; phylum Ascomycota; class Sordariomycetes; order Hypocreales; family Clavicipitaceae; genus Claviceps; species Claviceps quebecensis. The sequence continues at coordinate 35,772 of QEQW01000150.1, forward strand.
GACTCCTGCATCGATAAGTCTGTCTTGACTTATCAATTCGATCATACCACCGATTACTCGTCCTTGCTCCGAGCAAACACGCCAGTCTCTCGCATGATGACAACCTACACCCGTCGTGGCCCTGGCCAAAGCTTTCTCAAGACTGTCCTTGCAGAACGGATCAACAGTCTGATCGAGTTGAAGGACCTGGACCTGGAGATCAATCCGTTAAAGGTCTACGAGCGCATGCTGGAGCAGATCGAAGAGGATACCGGCAGTCTTCCGGCCAACCTGCCGAAGGGAATCACGGGGGAACAAGCTGCCGAGAACTCGCAGGTTCAAGCCATCATTGAGCCACGACTAACCATGCTGACCGAAATCGCCAACGGCTTTCTAAGCACAATCATCGACGGGTTGGAGGAGGCACCATACGGTATTCGTTGGATCTGCAAGCAGATCAGGAGCTTGACGAAGCGCAAGTATCCCGATGCAAACGACCAAGTTATCTGTACCCTAATCGGAGGCTTCTTTTTTCTACGCTTCATCAACCCGGCGATAGTGACGCCGAAATCTTATATGCTCATCGATGGAACCCCTGCCGAGCGACCCAGACGAACCTTGACGCTCATTGCCAAAATGCTGCAAAACCTCGCCAACAAGCCATCATACGCAAAAGAGCCGTATATGGCGAAGCTCCAGCCTTTTATTCAGAGTAACAAGGACAGAATCAACAAGTTCATGCTGGATCTCTGTGAAGTCGGCGATTTTTACGAAAGCCTGGAAATGGACAACTATGTAGCTCTGTCGAAGAAGGACCTCGAGCTGGATATCACGTTGAACGAGATTTACGCCATGCATGGTCTCATCGATAAGCACTACCAAGAGCTCTGTAAAGATGAGAATTCCCACCTGGCCATCATCACATCAGAACTGGGCCCCTCACCACCTCAGGTACCTCGCAAGGAGAACAGGGTGATCAACCTGCCGCTCTTCAGCCGATGGGAAACGGCCATTGACGATTTGACCGCTGCTCTTGATATCACACAAGAGGAAGTGTATTTTATGGAAGCCAAGTCCGTCTTTGTGCGAATCCTGCGAAGTATCCCGCAGAGCAGTGCGGTTCTCCGCAGGCCTCTCCGTCTGGAACGCGTGGCTGATGCCGCTGCTACTAGTCGCAACGATGCTGTCATGGTCCGCAAAGGGATCAGGGCAATGGAACTATTGTCCCAGCTGCAGGAACTGGGTGTAATCGATAAGAACGACCAGTTTGATATTTTGCGGGACGAGGTCGAGCAGGAGCTGCAGCACCTTGGCTCCATGAAGGAAGGTGTCCTCGCAGAGACACTCAAACTTGAAGAGGTATACAAGACTATACGAGACCACAACTCGTATCTGGTCGGTCAGCTCGAGACCTACAAGAGCTATCTACACAACGTGCGGTCTCAAAGTGAGGGGAACAAGCGAAAGCAGCAGAAGCACCAGGTTCTCGGACCGTACAAATTCACGCACCAGCAACTGGAAAAGGAAGGGGTGATTCAGAAGAGCAATGTTCCGGATAATAGAAGGGCCAACATCTACTTCAACTTCACCAGCCCTCTACCAGGCACATTTGTCATTTCTCTTCACTACAAAGGTACGTGCCAACGCAGGCCCATTATTGATATGCCTAGATATGCATGTCATCTCTCTCTTTGTTCTATTGCTAACAACTTAACAGGTCGCAACCGTGGTCTTTTGGAGCTTGACCTCAAACTCGACGACCTGCTGGAGATGCAAAAGGACAATCAGGATGAGCTCGATCTCGAATACGTGCAGTTCAATGTCCCCAAAGTGCTCGCACTGCTCAACAAGAGATTTGCTCGCAAGAAGGGATGGTGAAAGCAACGCAAACGGGGCGAACGGCAGAGTCTACTACATCCAAACCATGTGCAATGACTATATCGAATGGGCGAGTCGGCGTTTTGGGAAAGCAGAGATACCACGACTGTTTTTGTTTCCCTTGCTTATTATCGCACATTATTAGCACAGAAAGTTTGGTTCGGAGGGTTGGCAATTCTCCTTGCCGGGATACTCTCCTTTGGATCTTTCTGCGTTTTGCTTCAAGGCCCTCCTTTGCCTTCTATTTTCTCCATTTTCCCCCTTGTCTTCTGTGCTCTTCTTTTCTTTACTTGGTGTTCGCCCCCTTCTTTTAATCTCTCGTATGAGAAATGTCTTGTAATGAGAATTCCGCTCAGGTGCTGGGTCTCTGTCGTCGCATTCTAGGGGTTCTCTTTTTCTCTTTTTATCTGAGCGGAGCTGCTGAGAAAGAAGTGTTTTTGCGTTTTATACTGTTCAGATTTCATGTAACCTAATTTCTTTGGTCTTTGCTGTCGGCTGGTCCGTGGTGGAAGGAAGGAAGGAAGGGAAGAGGAGAATGATGTATTCACTTGTTTCTTTCTAATCGTATTATCTGGTGGGTTGGCTGGAGGGATAGGCCTGGTTCAGGTTCGGGTTCACGTGGGTTTCAACGAGTCTCGGATATTTTCTGGCAAGGCCTTCTTGGACTGGGGATTTCACTTTTTTTCTTTTCTTCATCTGGGATGTTGTGTGGGTGGGATATTTGGATGAGTGGTATGGATGAAATATGAGTGCTATGCTATGCGGTTGGGCCGGGGAGGGGGGGATATGTAGTTACTTCTTTTTCTTTTCCTTATGTAGGCTTCAGGAGCGACGTACGTTATTGATAATACCCAATTGAAAGGAAGGAAGGCTTTTCAAATTGAGGGGCACTGGCCTGGACTATCTGTGACGAAATTGGATGATCAATAACTTCGCGTGTTCATAACAAGACTAAGTACGCCGAAGGGGTTAATGTCTCTTTTGATATTCAAGGAATGGCTCCTGGTCGCCGGCTGTGATACAGTACAGCACAGTACAGTACAGTATTCTTGTCCCGTCAGTTTGTACGAAGATCATGCCAAGTAAATGACGATAGACGTGACACGACACAAAATTGGTAGATAATGTATATTATATGCTAGATTTATGTATGAGCACACGCACTATCGCCCTGTCTTTATTTATTTCCTCTCACTGGTGTGTATAGCATCTCCTTCTGCGCGTGCTGTATTCTCGTGACCAACTTTCCCACCATCCCGCCCAAGGTACGCACGAAACAATGCAACCTCAAAGATGCCCATAAGCGAAGTAGTGTCTGATAACCAAGAAAGACACTGCATAAAGACTTTCCAAGCCTGCCGACTCGTTGCGAGGCAGACACCCCCAACAAACCTCATCCAGATGACTGCGCTCTAAGTAGCAATTGTGGCGGGCATTGCCGCAGTCGCGTCATCAACGTCCATAGCATCATCCTCGCCCTCGTCAATCTCGCCATCTACTTCTTCTTCTTCAAGCTCCTCTTCACTCTCCCCTTCAATATCAACACTGCCGTCTTCGGACATCTCATCATCGTCCAGCCCGTTAGCATGACCATTTTCCAAGTCGTCGTCTACTCCAGCCATTTCCTCGTCTTCGCCAGGCTCTCTGTTTAACTTTTCTGCGGCCTCAGCAGCACCCTCTTCTTCATCTTCTTCGTCGACTTCTTCCGCTCCATACTCTTCGCCATCGGCGACCAAATCAGCCTCGGGCTGTTCAGGGGGATACTCTGGCGGCGCAGAAGCATCAGAGTCCCTGACACCTAGTTAGCAAGTATTTACAGACCAATGAAACAAGACATGCTGCTATGCTAGACTTACCACTTGATCGCGAATCGCGTAACACGTGGCTTCTCAGAGAGTATGTTGCGTCGAACGCGTTCGACGACCGGTTTGCCCGGGGGGTCGGCGTTTAGCTCTTCAGAGTCGTACTCATTGTTCACGTAGTAGCCCACGCGAACAAACTCACGTCCGTCATACGCGCAAGTCAGGAGAATCACGGTAACTCCAATGATATCGCCGTCTGGGATGCGATTGATGTTTGGAGAATCGGCTTCGAACAAGAATTTGTTGACACCCACTGGGACAGGTCCAACTAGAAGTGAATCGAGCTCCTGATCATATTGATCCCTATTTTCTCCTTACGTTAGTCGCGTTGCCTTGCCGACGAAATCTTCAAGGTGTGGAGAAGGGAGGGATAGCTCACGAAGTAGCAGAACCAACGTATGTGAGTTTCCATTCGAGGTCTATGTATGCAATCAGCCATTTTGTTCTCTTTAGTGGAAATTTTACTTCACGGCCTGTGAGGTCCGCCGTCGTGACTAGAGCGCGTACCCTTCTCTAAAGCCTCCAGACACTCAAACGTAATTTCAAATTGGTATTTATCTGTGAATTTGGCGGGGTTGTTGACAACCTTGACGCCCAAAAGTGACACGACAGACATGACTGCGGCGTGGTAATTGGATGATTGGGGGTGTGTGATCAGTCTGACAGCTTGATCGAAAAAAACGCGGTCGTTAACGTTCTCGTAATGCGCGGGGTTTTATGCAAGGTGGATGCAAGAACGGCGGTGACACGCACGGCAGAAGGCAGCGGGGCGTGGATGAAAGAGGGTGGTCGCGAAGTTAGGTCTGCTGGACGCAGTGTTGTTATAAGAAAGACACGTTTCTTGAAAGAAGGAAGACTGGATCTATCTGTTGACAACGAGGCGAAATGCAAAACAAGAACTGGTCCCTGATGAGGGAGGCCCGGTCCAGCTTGCCACACCAACCAGACAGGATTAGGCGTAGCCACTGGCGGGATGGTGGAACGCGCTTCCGCGTCGTTTGGCGCGTTGAGAGGTTCGATCGTGCCTTCCTGAACAACGTGCGGCATTGGCGGCAAGTTCCAAGTTGCAACTGGGCGGCTGCAACTGTGGGTACCTGTACATGGGCGCCTCGTATTCAGGCAGGCCAACGGGGCTTTTGTGAGTACGTCAGTCCGCGGCGAGAAGTACCTGTACAGCCTTCCCTCCATCCAATTTTCTGGCACGTATGTATCCACAGATATGGAGTACATGGCCTCACCGCCCAACGAGCCACTAGGCCTTATCCCTTTTTCTGCCCAGCCTCCCGCGATTCAGAGTCGTGGTGAGCTTTGCCTCAAACTCTTTGACGCTTTTGGCCAACTAATCTACTATTGTTGTCTTATTGCTCTATCATATATCGATACCATATCTGCGCCCCGCGAAGAAGTCTTGCGCATTTTCAGCTATTCAGGAGCTGTCTTCGTCAATTCATCAAGATTTTGCTCTCGTAGAGATCTATCGCAGGCTGCCGTTGCACATACATGATACCGCCATCTCCGAAGGAACCCTTGAGTTATCGATTCTACAATTAGCGCTTCACGGCCCGGACAGTTTGAGACATACTCGCAACGGCCGCAATTATCTCACTCTCTCCTCCTTCTTTCGCTAGGCACCACTGTCGCACCGACAACCGATCAGCATCAACCTAATTTGCACGTCTTTCAGTAACAAACTCGAATGTGAGGTGTATCAGCCAGCTTGTGACAATGTCTGCGGAAGGTGTCACCTACGAAGGTGAGGAATCCGGTGCAGAGTACGATCCTCTAGCAGAGCCAAAGATACCCTACAACCCAGCTATCGACGAGTCCGCCGATGTTTCGGACTCTGCCAGTGACGGTGAGGGCGAAATAGAAGAAAACGAGGAGGATGAAGATGATGGGGCCGAATATGACCCAGAATCGGTCGCTGTCGATAATTCTCCTCCGACTCCCGACAAATCAGCACCAGGCACACTCCCTCAAAAATCTGCGAATAAACCCAAAATGTCAGGCGGCTTTCTGATCGAAGTCTCTGACGACGAGGAAGAGGAAAGCAAAGATCCGCCGGCTGTTGTCGAGCAGAGCCGAAATGATTCACGCTCCGGCCTGAATAGCCATGGCGCCACCCCGATCCCCAACCCTGAGCCATTGCACAATGCGCCGCCGCCCGCAATGCCCAGCGTCGATCCCGTCATGCTTTTCGAAGCGCGCATTCAAGAAGATCCGCGCGGGGATATGGATGCATGGCTCAGTCTCGTGGCAGACTATAAACGACGCAGCAGAATAGAGGACCTACGTCGATTATACAATCGCTTTTTGGAAGTATTTCCCCAAGCTGTAAGTCTTTACACTCTTCCCAAGTCAAGTGTTGGGGCTGAAATTATTTTGTGCTGTAGGGAGATATTTGGGTTGAGTGGATCGAGATGGAACTCAATTTGGACAATTTTGTAGATGCCGAACAACTCTTCGGACGATGCCTCATGACTGTCCCTAACGTCAAGTTGTGGACATCGTATCTCAATTATATTCGAAGACGAAACGACTTGACGAATGACCCCACTGGTCAAGCTCGGCGCACTGTCACTCAGTCGTACGAATTTGTCATTGACAATATCGGGGTTGATCATGATTCGGGAAACATCTGGCACGATTATGTTCACTTTATCAAGAATGGTCCTGGGCAAGTTGGCGGCACAGGATGGCAAGACCAGCAGAAAATGGATCAGCTTCGCAAGGCCTACCATCGCGCGATCAACGTTCCTATCTCAACGGTCAACACTCTATGGAAGGAATATGATCAGTTCGAAATGGGTCTAAACAAGGTCACTGTAAGTTCGATCTCACAGAGTGTTCTGCATCTTCGCTTTCCTCCCGTTCAAGGGTCCGGTTCTTTCGACTGATGCATCTCCAGGGTCGTAAATTCATTCAAGAAAGGTCACCAGGTTTTATGTCCGCCAAAGGTGCCAACATTGCGCTCGACAATATTGCACGAACTTTGAAGAGAACAAATTTGCCAAGACTGCCCCCTGCTCCAGGGTTTGATGGGTACGAAGAGTATCAAACGCAAGTCGACACGTGGAAAAAATGGATTGCCTGGGAGAAAGAAGACCCACTGGTGCTTAAAGATGACGAGCCTAAAGTTTACAGACAGCGTATCCTATATTGCTACAAGCAGGCTTTGATGGCTCTCCGATTCTGGCCCGAGATGTGGGTAGATGCTGCCGCTTGGTGCTTTGAGAACGACATTCGGGAAAATGACAAATCTCTGGGTATCGAAATGCTCCAACAAGGTATCATTGCTAATCCAGAAAGTGTGCTACTTGCTTTCAAACATGCCGATCATATCGAAGCAAACTATCCAGAAAAGGAAGCGGACCAGTCTGAATTTGCTCAAGCTGTTCGAAAGCCCTACCATTCGGTCTTGGACACTTTGTACAAGATGGGTGACAAGGTCAAAGAACGGGAGAAGCTTGAAATCAGTACCATCAAACAAGCAGCAGCCCTTGAGCCTCCGATTCAGGACTCAATAGAGCCACTTGACGATGACGATGAGCAGGCTGCGAAGAAGTCTCCAACCGAAGAACGCATTGCTGCAATTCAGCAGGCGTATGCCGCTGAAACGCATCTTCTTTCCAAGACAATCTCCTACGTTTGGATTGCCATGGCGCGTGCGATGCGTCGCATTCAAGGCAAAGGCAACCAAACTGAGGGCGGCCTGCGCAAAGTGTTTACCGATGCCCGCCAGCGGGGTCGTCTGACGAGTGATGTTTATGTGGCCGTCGCACTGTTGGAATCAATCGTGTACAAGGATGCTGTTGGTGCAAAAATATTCGAGCGCGGTGCAAGATTATTCCCCAACGATGAGGGCTTCATGATAGAATATCTGAAGTACTTGCACTCCAAGGATGACACAACCAGTAAGTAAAGCACTTTTTTATTCCATGAGGTCAAGAAGTGAAAAGCTAAGCATCAAGTCTAGATGCTCGCGTGGTCTTTGAGACTTGTGTCAATCGTCTCGTATCGAAACCAGAAACACTACACAAAGCCAGGCCGTTGTATGCTTATTTCCACAAGTACGAATCACAATATGGCGAGCTTGCACAAATATCCAAGTTGGAAGCTCGTATGGCGGAGCTGTTCCCTGATGATCCAAAATTGACCAACTTCACTGCCCGATACTCATCCGACAGTTTCAACCCTGTGGCGGCTCCAATCATCATATCCAAGGCAGTTCAGATGCGGCCGAAGCAAATGGCTGCGGCCATTGCACAAGCTACGTTGGCGCGGGAAAGCAGCATCCCACCACCCACTAGACATGAGCAAAGCCCCAGACCTCATTTTATTCGAGCCACGGCATCGCCTAAGCGACCATTCGGAATGGACGAGGATGACTTGAATCCACCCAAGAGGGTTGCCCGAGGCGCCTCACCGCTCAAGGGCGCTGCTGGACGACGCCTTGATCAACAGCGACGGAACCAGGCTTCTGCTCTGCATCGAGATATCACTTTCCTCCTGGGGATTTTGCCCCCAAGTCATACTTACGATGCTCAGAGATTGAACCCTGCTGGCTTGACAACACTGCTCCGCGATACACCACTGCTTGATTATGCCTCTTGGAAAGCCAAGACTGGCGGGCAGTACCTGTTCACCGCGCCAACGCATACAAGACCAGCCCCGAACGATTTCAACGGGCGGCCTCTATCTCCTTACGGACGCGTGGCCTCAATGACAGGGTACAGGCAATCGCCCCTGCGGACAGAAAGCGCCAGCGGCTATGCAGCAAATTCATATGCACCACCCGATGCCCTTGCTGCTGCTGTCCCGTCATGGCAGCCGCCCGCAGGCGCCATGTACGGAGCACCACCACCCGCTGGCCAGTACGGAGGCTACCGATTTTGAACACGGCCAAAGTAGCCCGCACTAGCGTCATACATTGTCGAAGTCAATCTGATCTTCGTAGCAGACAACGGCTGGTTTTCCTATGCGAATTTATTGGCGCGTTTTCGCAGCGCGAGTGGACATCCGGTGGGGAGGAGAAAGATGTGGCATCCAAACGCAGTACCTACGATACCCATGATCTTGGACAGTGAATCTGGTTCGTGCAATGAGGTCAGATGCTTAGGAGTCACAAACGCACATGGCCTCCTGGACACGTCGTTGCACGAATGCAGGCGGGTGCACGTGTTTTCGAAGCAGCGATAATGGAGGTAGAAATCTTGTTTTACTGTACTCCGCGCTACAAAGGGCACCATCGCCAAGATGGATATGCACCGCTGTCGACATTGACACGGTTTTCTTATCTTTTTGGGCATGTCTTGCCTAATTTTCTGTCAGCAATGTTATTGTACCTAAGTCACAATAGCTCTCATGTATCACAGTCCGTGATTTATATTTCAGGCAGTGGACACCCAGACGCTTATGCGTTGAACTGGACACCTGTTTGCCAGCTGTCGACATACGTGATCTACATTTGGCACTTGTTTGCCAGTGTCCAAGACTTACCGGAACTTGGTCGGACGTGCATGATAAGAAGCTCCTTCCCCTCCGTGCTATGCTGTCGCTTCCAACTTTTCATCCTTTCCAGATTTCGTTGGTCTCTGTAGGCAACGTTTTCCTCCACAGACTTTCGTCTCACTCAGCACACAGCGTCCACACACAGTGATCTAACTTCTTTCTTCGGTTTTCGCTCATAAGTCATTAAGTTCACATCTTTCGTGACTATCGGTAACTTGATCAAATTGTAAGTCGAAAGGTTATTCCTGTGTTCTTTTCTTGTCTGTGACGCGTGCTTTGCTCCCGTTTGTAAGTTACAGAAATTTCGGGCTCAGCGGCACTGCTCTCCCCGCATCTTCCTTCAAAAGAGAAGAGGCATCCTTGATTCTCTGTTCGTTTATGTTGATATCTGACCTTCAAGGAACTCTCAGCGACAGTCCATTGCCACGGTACTTGGTTGCATTCCACAGCAAGTATTCCTCCTCTATATCCTCGAGCTTCGTCAGCTTTCAAGTCTATCAAGTCTCTTTCTCTTATTTCAAGCTGCTGCATCCACATCTCGATCTGGTTACGCATTAAAGCTAACAACCTCCTAGGGCTGCCATGTCTCAGCAAGGTATCTCTTCGCCGTCCGCGGCTGAAGGCCGCCCGGAACCTGGAGAAACCGGTTGGGTGGAAGGTCTTGGGGTTGATCCAGCGAGAGGCACCGCTCAGCAGGACAAAGGAAACACCCGCATGGAACTACCTCCTGACGCATATATTCTCCACGATCAAAAGGACACATTTGCTCTCCGCGGCAATAAGTACAATACTGAAGGATCAAAGGCCATCGTGGAAGTGAACCAGTATCGAATGACCAAATTTGACTACAGCAAGGACATCCATCAATATGATGTGAGCAAATTTAGTTTCAAATATCGTTGGTCAACTGGTGGCTAATCAATCTTCCTCTAGGTCATTATTTCCCCCGATACGGGAGTCAAATCTGCACTCATGAAAAAGATTTGGCAGCATGAGTCCACGAAGCAAGCCCTTCAAAAATACATGTATCAGAAATGGCTTTTTGATGGCCGCAAATTGGCCTGGGCGCCCTGCTTGGTCGACAAGGGCGAGATACGGTTTACAGTTGACCTGGACGAAGGGAAGACATCTCCCGATGGGCCTTCACGGAGCTCGAACCAGTTCTTTATCGTACTGAGAGCCACTGTACAGGTTCAGATCAGTGCCATCAGGGGATATCTGGATCGCAAAGTGCAGTTCAACACGAGCGTACAAGTTGCCCTCAACTTTATGGACCATTTACTCCGCCAGTGGCCATCGCAGCGCATGGTGGCAATTAAAAGAAATTTTTACCCCCAAGGTCAGCGGGGTAGATCCCTCATGGATGGAAATGTCCTTGAGGTTCATAAAGGCACCTACGCCTCGATTCGTATGAGCCACAACCTTGTTCAGGGCGGGACAGGCCTTGCTTTGAACGCTGATGTTTCCAATACGGTATTTTGGACGGGTCCACAGCCCGTAGACCAGCTTGTCTGCAACTTCCTGGGCGTGTGCGAGCGCAGATGGAAAGGATTGAACCCCGCGTCGTTGGCCAAAGAACTCAGGCCGATTCGCGATCGACAAGGGAATTGGCAGGCTTCGGATGCCTTCAAGTACATGCGAAAGATGAGAAAGCTGAAGTTCACCATACACCATCCAAACCGAGTCGCCAGTGACAAGGTATACACAATCTTGGACTTTGCGTTCGACGCCAAACATGGTGCCGAAGGGGCGACCGCCAAGGCGGTTACTTTTGACCACGATGGAAGAAAGGTTACTGTCGCCGACTATTATCAACAGAAGTACAAGGCGAACTTGAAGAATGCTGGCCTCCCGCTGATTAACGCCGGAAAGGGGGGGTTCATCCCCATGGAATTTGCCATCATTCAGCCTATGCAGAGGTATACCTTCAAGTTGAACCCTGAGCAGACGGCAGCGATGATCAAGATTGCGGTCACGCGCCCTAAGCAGCGGAGAGAAGACATTGAGAGGAACGTGGCGGGACTGCAGCTCAGCTCTGACCCATATCTCAAAGCGTACGGGGTGGAGTTTGAATCGACGTTCACCAAGACGGAAGCCCGAATTCTGCCTGCTCCCGTCGTTCACTTCGGAAAAGATCAAGCAGATCCCAAGTTTTCTGGTCGCTGGGATCTGCGCGGAAAGAAGTTTTGGAAGCAGAATTTCGCCCCTCTGAAGAACTGGGGCTTTATCGTGATGGACAACTGTGTGAACTTCCCGCAGCTACAGGCATTTGCGAAAACCTTCAGGACCACATTTCTAGGCCACGGGGGACTGTGTCCCGCAGACGGCTTGCTTCTCAACGTCCCGGGAAATGTCAAGGGAGATGTGGCACAGGCCATTGCTTGGGCACATGCAGAAATCAGCAAAGCCCGAGGCTATTCCCAGCTGCTCTTTGTGGTGGTTGGGCACAAGAATAGCCCCCATTATGAGCGATTGA
>QEQW01000151.1:0-47423 GCA_004016085.1 Claviceps quebecensis
GAGATCGCTCTTCTATGGAGTACATAGACGTCGCCGGCACAATTTCTTGCCAGGGAAAATCCAATCTGGACGGTCCGCGTATGTACCTTAGTTGGACCGTCCAACTCATACGGAGTCTTTCGAGACTCGGAGCTTTGTTGCTCCCAATATTGGGCCTTGGCATGCCGGATGTGGCTGACCTGCCTCCACCCTCGAGCATGACCCCCACGTCCAAGGAGTACAGTACATGTTCGAGTTGCGACATCGCCAAACTCTCAAGAAATGGAGAGCCTTTCGACGTGGCGAGATGGACGCATCATACCTTTCGCGTGGTGAAATGTTGACATAGACAGGTATATATTTGGCCCCTGAATCGGCGGGGGAAAATAATGCAACATCTATCGCAGAGAATATTGACAGCATCTGGGTGTGGCTTCGCCAGACGTTGCGCCAAACAAATTCCACACCACCCTCTACGTGCAGAATGCAGATACCTACCAGCCGCACAACCAACCGATACCTTTTTGGCACAAGCCCGTTCTCGTTGTGAGGGAACAAAAAGAAATCGTACGACACAAGCGGATACGAGTAATAAGCAGGGCGTCGCTATATCACGTCGGATGCTTGAGGCTGGCAAAGAACAGAGGCTCGCCGCTCCGGATGAATAATGTAACGACCAGGCGAGAAGCCATTGTTTGTCGTGAGAGTTCTGCGTCGCTGGATGCAAAGCAAGTGGTTGGTCTCATTTGAAATCCAGGCGTCAGGAGTAGTGAATCCGGTTGAATCTGGCTACGAATGAGGCGAAATTCGAACTGTTTTTAGAATGCTTTTCCGCCGCCATGGAAGATGAGGATTTGTCCAACGTCATGGCCCAATGCAGCCATGCGAATGTCGAATCACTCTGGCTTGCGTCCGTACACGATCTGCACCATCATGTAGCTATGAACTTTAGGGTTTCGGATCGCCTTACGCATACTCGCAAGCCACAAATGATACTCGTCTTCTGGCTTTTGGACACTTTGCCAGAGCATCTGGGTGTAACCTGATAACCAAAGATGAGTCTTTTTTACTATTTTATAAATATCACGATAGAAAACAGGGGATCCCATACCTTGGAGGTCATTCTCCAAACCCTCTCGGCTAAAACGCCCGATTTCAGCGAGTTTTCGATCCTTTGCCCAGGGACCGATAGGGCCCTAGTAACGAGTTAACGTTTTTAAAACGTCCAAATGGCAATTGAATAGCAGCACTTACTTTGTATCGAACAACCCTTTTGTCGATGAAGCCAGCCTCGTCGAGAGCTTGTGGCTGTATTTCCTGTACGAACAGGGGACGATTCAGGACTTTGCTGGCCTTTCGAAAAAGCTCTCCAAACGACGCGAGAACAGGCTCAAGTTCGATCGTCCCGTCGTCGCTGCGAAACTCAACATCATACTCAACAGACTCCACCCATCCTCCTGGTGCACAACATCTGTAGGCTTCTTTGAAAAGGGCTGTCCAGTCAGGAATCCCACCCACAATGTAGCGCATGTGGATAAAGTCAAAGTGATTTTCGTTCCAAGTCCAATCGAGCGTCGCGTCGTCAATTTCGAAGCAAACGTTTGGTGGAACCCACTGCGGTTGGCAAGGAGAAAGATCTGTGCCGATGACTGAAGCGTTTGGAAACTGGTCGGCAAATTCACTATTGAAGCGGTGAGCATACGCACATATTGTATCGGGTTTTTGTTTCGCTCGTACATTGCCCAGATGCCTGAACAACTCGGTCAGCGACAGCTATAAGTATGTGACGAAATTCCCATTATGTACAACCCACCGCATCCCGTGCCGACGTCAAGCACCCGCTAAAGTAACCCCGGATTAGTACCAAGAGAAAAGGCGCTAGGGCGTCTGAGTGTATAAGAGCGCCTAGCTGGCACATACATGGATCTTCTCTTTCTCAAGTGGTGCTAGAAATAACTGATCGTCAAGAAGGATCGTCGAGGAATGGTGGCTGAAAGTCGCGTTAGCATGCAAGTCCGCCGACAATGCGGGTCCGTGATGACTAGAACAATAGTTCCTCTGATTTGAGCTGCTGATCGTCGTTGGGAATGAAATAGTTGGTCGTGAACTTATCACTATGATAGGTACGACCATGGACTTGACGGTATTCGAGAACACTGGACGAAATCGACGTTGTCGAACTTTGACTGCGACGGCCATCAGAAAATTAGAGTAATACATGGATTCTGATATTCACAAACTCTTCGGAGAAGATAGAATCGATTTCATCTTGATCATTTACCTAAAGATTGCATTAGACTCGCATCTAGTTCATTCAAGGCGACTTATACTTACAGGAATGTCATCCGCAGCGATCAGGTCGTTCCCGGTATGGGGTTGACTCGGCGCACGTTCTTGTGCTGTAGACATTGTCTCATAAATTCATGGAACTTTGAATGAAGAGGTAAGCACGATACCTATCGTCACTGAATTGGCCAGATCGAGCGGGACCTGGGCAAATATAAATACCTACGTAGGATGGTACCAGGTATGATACGTTAGTGGAGTTTCGGGAAAGCCAAGACGTCGTCTCACCACAGTCAGAAAAAGCCTAAAAGGTTACATTAGACCTCAAAGTTCAGACAACAGGTGCCTCGCCATGTCGTAGATACACCATGTTTCAGAGATCGCGCTTCTATGGAGTATATAGACGTCGCCGGCACAATTTCTTGCCAGGCGAAATCCAATCTGGACGGTCCGCGTATGTACCTTAGTTGGACCTGCCAACTCATACGGAGTCTGTCGAGACTCGGAGCTTTGTTGCTCCCAATATTGGGCCTTGGCATGCCGGATGTGGCTGACCTGCCTCCACCCTCGAGCATGGCTCCCACGTTCAACGAGAGGTACATAGTATTCGAGTCGAGACATTGCCTGAGCCTCAAAGAATGGAGAGCCTTTTGACGTTGCGAGATGGACGCATCATACCTTTCGCGTGGTGAAATATTGACATAGACAGGTATACATTTGGCCCCTGAATCGGCGGGGAAAAAGAATGCAACATCTATCGCAGGGAATATTGACAGCATCTGGGTGTGGCATCGCTGGACGTCGCGCCAAACAAGTTCCACACCACTCTCTTCGTGCAGAATGCAGATACCTACCAGCCGCATAACCAACCAATACCTTTTTGGTACAAGCCCGTTCTCGTTGTCAGGGAGCAAAAAGAAATCGTACGACACAAGCGGATACGAGTGATAAGCAGGGCGTCGCGATATCACGTCGATTGCTTGAAGCCGGCAAAGAACAGAGGCTCGCCGCTCCGGATGGACAATGCAACGGACAGGCGAGAAGCCATTGTTTGTCGTGAGAGGTCTGCGTCGCTGCGATGCAAAGCAAGTGGTCTCATTTGGAATCCAGGCGTCAGGAGTAGTGAATCTGGTTGAATTTGGCTACGAATGAGGCGAATTGTTTTCAGAATGCTTTCCCGGCGCCATGGAAGATGAGGATGGCCTGGCTCCAGGAGCCAATCGCGGGTGTCTGCGTCGCCATCTGGGTGATGTGCCCAATCCCGTTGCGCCAGATGACGACAAAAGAATACGCATTGAACAAGCTACTGGACCCTGTACAATTGACACCGACATTGCTAAGGCATGGGCAAAGCCCAGGCCATCACAAAGATGAGGATTTGTTCAACGTCATGGCCCAATACATACATCCATGCCAATGCCGGATCACTCTGGCTTGCGCCCGTACACAACCTGTACCATTATGTAGCTATGAAGCTTGGGATTCCGCATCGCCTTTCGCATACTCACAAGCCACAACTGATACTCATCTTCTGGCTTCTGGATACTTTGCCAAAGCATTTGGGTGTACCCTGATAGCCCAAGGTGAGTAATTTTGACTCTTTCAGGAAGAATTTGGGTATAGAACAGAGGAGATTCCATACCTTGAAGGTCATTGTCAAAAGCCTCTCGGGCAAAACGCCCGACTTCAGCGAATTTTCGATCTTTCGCCCAGGGCCCAATGGGAGCCTAGTGACAAGTCAATAACAGTACTTTAAACGTCCAAATGGCAATTGAACAGCAGCACATACTTTGTATCGAACAACCCTTTTGTCAATGAAGCCAGCCTCGTCAAGGGCTCGTGGCAGTATTTCTTTCACGAACAAGGGACGATTCAGGACTTTGCTGGCATTTTGAAACAGCTCTCCATACAAGGCAAGAGCAGGCTCCAGTTCGGTCGACCCGTCGTCGCTGCAAAACTCAGGTTCGTACTCTAGAGACTCTACCCATCCTCCTGGCGCACAGCATCTGTAGGCTTCTTTGAAGAGAGCTGTCCAGTCTTCAATCCCACCCCCAATGTACCGCATGTGGATAAAGTCAAAGTGATTGGTGTTCCAAGTCCACTCGAGCGTGGCGTCGTCTATTTCGAAGCAAAGGTTTGGTGGAACCCACTGCGGTTGGCAAGGAGAAAGATCTGTACCAATGACTGAAGCATTGGGAAACTGGTCGGCAAATTCACTATTCGATTTTGTAAGCATGCTGCGGACAGATTATCGGGTTTTGTTCGGTCGATTGCCCAAATGCCTGAGAACATGGTCAGCGATAGCTATACGTAATGAAACCCCGATTGCTCTGTATAACTCACCGGATCCCGTCCCGACGTCAAGCACCCGCTAAAATTAAATTATTAATCTCTCAGTTAGTATCAAGACAACAGGCTCTAGTGCCACTGTGCGTCTGAGTCATCAGAAGTTAGAACTCAGCTGGCATATACATGGATCTTATCTTTCTCAAGTGGTGCGAGATATAGCTGGTCGTCAAGAAGGATCGTCAAGCAATGGTGACTGATCGTCTCGTTAGCGTGCAAGTCCGCCGGCAACCTGGGGCTTGAGCTCGTGGTGACTAGAACCATATTGCCTCCGATTCGAGCTGCTGATCGTCGTTGGGAAAGAAATAATTGGTCGTGAACTTATCACTATGATAGGTGCGACCATGAATTTGACGGTACTCGAGAACGCTGGACGCAATGGACGTTGTGGTACTTTGACTGCGACGGACATCAGGAAATGAGAATAATACATGCATTGTGAGCTTCACAAACTCTTCTGAGAAGATAGAATCGATCTCATCTTGATTATTTACCTAAAGATTACATTAGACTCGCATCTGATTCAATCAACGCGAATTAGACTTACAGGAATGTCCTCTGCAGCGATCAGGTCGTTCCCGGTGCGGGGTGGATTCGGGGCATTTGCTTGCGCTGCAGACATTTTCTCGTAAAGCCATTAAACGTTGAATGAAGAGGTAAGCAAGCTATTTCCAGATCTAGCGGGACCAGAGTAAGTATAAATAAGTATTACGGAGTAAGTTCATGGCGCCTGTCGAAGCTGTTTCTCATGTTGGTATCTCTTGAGTCTTGGCATGTGGCTGGCCTGCCTCCACCCTCAAGCATGGCCCCCTCGTTCAAGGAGTGCCTACGGAGTATGTACCTCCTAACATATCATCAAGGGAGGTACTCACTCGTTCGAGTCACGACATTGCCGAAGCCTCAAGGAAAAGAGAGCCTTTCAACGTGGCGCGATGGACGCATTGCGATATGTCCCTCTCGCATGGTGAGAAAACATTAATATTGACAGCATTTCGGTGCGGCTTCGCTGTTCACTCCATAAGTACATGCGGAGTAGTGAGGACTTCTTGGATGTTGGACCGTGGTGGTTGCGCTGAACAAGTTCCACACTGTACACATACCCTCTTCGTGCAGAAATCAGCCGCACATCCAACCGATCATACCCTTGTTTGTTCTCGTTGTCAGAGAGCAAAAGAAACCGTCGTACTCCGTACGTCGTAAGATGATCCAAGGCTGATATCCAGCTTTTTCACCACGTGCGACGGTGCGAGCAATTTTAGTCGGTCGGGATCGTGCAGGCAGTGAAGTATGTTCACTCTTGAGGGATGGCGAGCCGAGCTAGTTTGCGCGTGCTCTTAAGCCACAACGATCGATCAAGATGTGATCGACCTGGATATCGTTGACGAGTGATAGGGAGGGCGTCGCCAAGTCATGTTGGATGCTTGGAGCCCGCAAAGAAACGAGAGTCCGGCTGTATAACGCGATGGGCAGGCGAAAAGCCATTGTGTGTCGCGAAAATAGACTTTTTTCATGCGAGACAAAAGACAGTCATTGCTCAAGTTTCGTGAGTATCAGATGAAACAGGGCAGTACATAACGCGAAGCTATGTCAGCGAAGCAAGGCACGTGGTCTTATTTGGAATGTAGGCGTTAGGGAAACAGTTGCAGTGAATCTGGCTACGAAAGGATATTGTGTACTCTTTCCACAGGCTGACTTGGAGATTTCCCGGGGGGCTTTGCCTTCGGCGACCCTCCAGGCTTCGGGAGCCACCCGGGAGCCCTGCCGGGGTCAAACTCTGGTCGTATGAATCATAGACCTCTCTTCAAAATAGCACTTGAAGTGTTGAGTCTCATTTGTATGTAGCCGTCAGCGTTGTTGAACAAGTGTTGCGCGATTCGAAAACGTATGGATGTTCAACATGAACGCTCACATGCGCTGGCGGCTGAAAGAAGCATCAAGGAAAGGGGCTAAATTAAACGAAGAAGAAGAAGAATATGTATCAAAAAATTGTAAATGATATGGCATATATGGCAGGAGAGTGGTAAGAAAGTACATATCTGATCAAGACATGCCCACATGCATACTTCCCCCGAATGTAGCAAGTGAACGCCACAAACAAACGTGCCTAGATGCAGTCATCGCTGTCTGGCTCACCCACTGATACAACAATCGGCAGTGATGTCGATTTGCAAGTATCGTGACTGCGATTCTCACTTCGCCTCACCTCCCCTCACCCAACTAATGGATATATATTCCAAATATCCAGATGGTCCGATACCAGAATATCCTACCGCGCACATAGAAAACAGTACAAAGAGTATGCCAAAAAAAAAGTGATAATCAAAAAGGTCTCCAAAAAGAGTCTCACTCGTGGACAGTATATGCACCGGTCACGGAAGAAGAAACAGCGCACATCTTCCATCTTCGGTAGCACCCCATCCACGAGCCAGGAAGCGAAGAAAAAAAAATTGGTATCGTAAAGCGGACGTCAGGCAAAGAATCTGTTCGGGTATCTGGACGAAAATCGCGTGCTATGAATAAGACGAGAGTTGAATCGCTTGGTACCTCGTCGGGCATGTGCATCGAGATGGACGAGGGGGGAGGGGGCCCGGGGCGCGGCGCCAGATTGGATGCTCGTCCTAGGAGCGTAAGAGAGGCGCGTCTCGCTGGAGTTGAACAAGAATTGAGTCGCTCAGAAAGTGGGAGATAAAGAGAGGCACTGAGGTTCATCTGATACGTCGTCCATCCAGAAACCTAGGACTATTGGGTTCATAATAGCGGTCTTGGTGCTGCATCGCCCTTCGTGCTTCAAACGCGGCTTTCTCATCCTCATCCATTGTAAAGGCCTTCTTGAACCATCCAAACGCACTCTTCTTCTTCTTGACGGTTCTCGTCGTCTTGGTTGCCGAAACCTTTGTTTGCGCGTCGTCATCCTTCGCGGTGGCGTTGGTCACGCTGCTGAGGGTGCTCATTCCTCCTACCGCAGAAGGTTGGTTGCGCGAGTGCATGGACGGCGTGCGACCGCCGTCTACCGCTGTGTGTGGGCGCTGCTGCAGTGGCGAGTGAGGAGAGGCACGCACCGGCCGGTAGTACTGCTGGTGATCCGAGCACGGCGAATGTGTGACTTGGGGGCGTCTGGGCGGGGATATGTTGTACTCTGAGTCGAATTGTGACACGACAGGCTGCGTCATCGACTCAGAATCAGACCCGTACGCCGAGTCAAAGGGATTCGACTGCGATGTCTGTAACGCCTCGGAGTTGGGCGATGGACCGCGGGCAGTAGCTGCGGCAGCCCGGTTCGGAGGAATCTTGATCGCTTCGGGTGGGTTGGTCTTTTGTGACACGCGGCTGCGAATGGAGGCTCGTCTCTGGTGCAGACCTTGGCCGCTTATGCCCAGGGCATTCTTCAGTGACGCAGGGGGTGATGCACAAGACCGAGAGTCGTGGAATGCGGTTTTTGGCCTCGCGACCGACGCTGCCGCTCCCGGGTCCAAATACTGTGGGCTGTATGTACGAGGTTGAAGCACGTATAGGGGTTCCTCAACGGCCAGCATGCTCCCGTTCTTGGAGTGTGTCTTCGATTCGTGCGTGCCAGACTGTACAGATCTGCCGGCACTGTCTGGCACGAGTCGCAAGTCTGAGCGAGAAGCATGTTGGAGTTGAAGACCGCCCGGAACAGGAAAAACTTCTTCCAAGTCAATATCTGGAATACTTCCGCTCCCAACAGTAGAGGCTCCCAGACTAGCTTGGGCAGCATGTGATGGTAGAGGAGTCGACCGTTGTGATGATGCGCTTGATTTCATAGACACAGCGTTTGATCCACTTGTTCCATGCGATCGTATCGATGGATTTGAGTAGGGTT
Source organism: Claviceps quebecensis (assembly GCA_004016085.1). NCBI lineage: Eukaryota > Fungi > Ascomycota > Sordariomycetes > Hypocreales > Clavicipitaceae > Claviceps > Claviceps quebecensis. Next base: position 8,453 of record QEQW01000151.1, read on the forward strand.
CAATGGTAGCCTATGCCACTCGAGTTAGTGTTTCAAACGCGATACACGCAATCCAGTGTGCTGCACGGGTGGGTAGAGTAGCTGAGAATAAGGTCATCGTCTTGTTCACTCACCCATTTTTTGCGACTGACTTCGCCAGCTTTCTTCTCCATCTCGCCGATGATGGTAGAAAGTCGCGCAACGAAATTGCTGGCCTCTTGAACGCGATCGCTTATCTCGTCAAATGCACTGAGCCAGCCCTCCGTGTTCCCTTTCATTGCATCGAAGATGTCGGCCACATCGGGGCGATCCCTCCTCCAGGAGGAGTTCTCCTCGTCTTTGAGCCAGCTGGTGAAGGCGGCGGTACAACTCAATCCTGCTTCAACATCTGCATCCCACTGTTTCAGCGCGACACTGGTTCTTGAAAGAACATGGTCGATTTTCTCGTTTCCTTCGATGATTTCCAGGCGAAAATTTCGATCCTCCAGCAGCTGTTCAAACACCTGCACATTGGCGAGTGGAAGTTTCAGATGTTCTATACGTCCATTCAAGTCGTCTGTTGCCTGTGACAGATCCTCTAGCGCGACCTCGAGGAATTCATCCACCTCGTCAATGTGACCTTGAAGGATGTTGATCACTTGCGCATTACTATTAGCCATGCCATGGAGTAACAAGTATACTCCAAACGAGATCTGAGCTATGAGCTTGAGCAACTCGTGCTGCTTTTGTCCTGGGCGATAGCGCCATATTGAATCGAAGGGGGCTTCGTCGCGGTCTTGCGCTATCAGGGCCTCTCGTCGGCCTCGGACGTCCAAGTCTCGCAGCTTTGGTTTGTCCCCGGGTGAGCCATTTGTTGCTTCGTCTAGGGATTCCGAGAATGCATCTTGCAGAGCCGGGATCGGGTGGACTGGGATATTCTGCGGTGGCGGCGGGAGGGGAGACGTCGATCTGTCTGCATCCTTGGGCTGTTCCAACTCATGATCGTCAGATGGACTGGAGAGCCTGGCGGTCGAGGAGCCCGCGCTTTCTGGATTATCGGCCGGTAGAGGTTCTAGAAGAGAGATTCGCAAATCGCCTCCTCCGAGCTTGAGTGACGGCAGTTCCGTCGAGGTCATCGCAATGTAATGTGACGTAGCCGTCAATTACATCCACGCTTGCGCAAACAGCACTCGCAGATCTCGGGGACGCTGAGCCAAAGATGTGGCGTTTCGTTCCGGGTCTCTCTATTTCTCGGAAGAGCCAGCTCTTCCAACACTGGGCGATCCCTGAGCGATCTGAAGTATCTAGCAGGGGCGACCGACTTCAACAAAGGTGGAATGACAAACGCCACTCCATCAAGGCCAACGGACCAACGTGAACAGCAGCGGTGGTCAATTGACGCTTGAGTCCAGCTTCGGCTTTTTATGCTGTTTGTCGTTCGCTATGTCGAAGTTTCGTCTCGTCACTTGCTTCCGACAATGGAAAGGGGAAGAATTCTCTGCTGAAAGAGCAAGACACAGTCAGTCAGGAGGTTGCTGGCAAAGCCCGGGCCACGCGTGTTGGTTCGGCCGCTTGGCCGGCTTTCTGCGGTTTAATGTCGAGAGAGATTTTCTTTGTCTTTGGTGTCCGCCTTCCCTTCCCTTTTCTTGAAGCGTCTGTTTGAAGAAGCACGTCAGGACTCAGGTGTCGCCGTTGGGTCAGGGGCAATAACGGCGGGCGAGAGCAGGCAGGCCGCAGGCGAATATCATGAGGTGTCCAGCTCGCAGCTGGGCGGAAGCCAAGGAAACGGATGGTGGAAGGATGAGCTAGGTAGGTAAGGGTCGCAGCAGATAACGCGAATCGGCAGCCAGGAGTCCAGGACGCAATACCAAATCAGACCAAAGCAGACCAGCCTCGACAAGGCAGAGCGTCCAACAGCGATAGCCAGCGTCGGATGGTGGCTGCGGCGTGTGCCCGACTCGACGTCGACTCGAACAAACGGATGAGCCAGACCAGACTTGGCTACGCTCACGGTGGGAAGTGGGAACGGGTGTTGGCATTGGTATGCCAGCGTTGCCCCTCATGAGCCCGACGACACCATCTCGAAGCAGCTTCGAGTTCTTGGACGCTTCTCCGTGTGGCTCGTCGCTTGGCGGGGGGCCGGACGAGAACGCAATCAGCAAAGCCCCATCTGCTCCATCTGTGGCTGCTCAGATTTGCCAGCTGCCAGTTTCCACACTCGTTTCCACATGCAGGCACAAGAAGCGTCAGTGGTCACACAAGTGACACCCAAAGAAGACACACAAGGGAGCATTTGCCCAAGGAGCTCGTTTTTCCCTCCAGACCATCCGACTGGCCTATTAAAACGGTAGTATTCGCCCCGCTTGACCTCCTTCCCTCATCGACAACCCCTGGCCCTGGCCGGGTTTTGGTATTAATAGCAGGGGCGTGGCTTCCTTTTAATGGCGTCTACCTATGTACATACTCCGTACATAGGTAGGTACGAGTCCCGGGCTCGCATCGAGAGCGCCACGACGCCAGGCTTTCCTACCTACGCAGTCAAGAATCTCATCACTCAAGAGCGTGATTTGCAATGTCGCCTTGGAAACACCGATTCGCGAGTCGCGATTCGCGCTTCGAGGTCCATCAGTCCGCTGTGCTCCTTCATCCAATCCCCCACGCGGCTAACGGATGACGGCCGGCAGCTGCATGACCAGTCGCACCTGCCAGTGGCCACAACTTCCTTGTCCCATCGTGGATCCTGTTGCAGCCCCTCGAGAAGAATATCACGTATGTATACTCCGTATCGGGATTCGGCACAGAGGTACCTACATATGTAGGTAAGTTACCGCTTACCAGGCTCCAGGTTGCCCATTTCATCTCGTCGCGTTTGAGATGTGTACGTATCGTTGCGCATACATTTCTAGCCGCTCAACTACCTACCTACTGCAGCCGTTTCCCTGTGAGGCAGAATCTCTTCATGAAAACCTCACACAGTTCTATAAGCCTTTCGCAGAACTTCGTTTCCCGGCAAGGCTGGGCAAAGAGCTACGTAGCCTCGGAAGTCGGATGGGATCCCTTGCACTTGCCACTGAGTCACTGTTCAAGTCAAGTCAACTACATACCTAAATTGGCAGGGGCTCGTCAATCCCTTCGTCCGATGGTATGTAAAGCGGCCCGAGACTCTTTCGTCAGCCGCATCGTTTCAATGATGCTCTGCCTGGAGAAGGAGCTGTAACGGCACTCGACGCGAATAAGCTGAATTTAATCATCTATAAGATGGGCAATTTGCCAGTCTTGGCACTTGCCCATGAAAGGCGTGCTTCACACAAATCAATGCACTGGTCTTGGCACCAATGGCATGCATTTGTATGATGTATGAATATCATACAGTATCCGTTGCTGGAGAGCGGCATGGAACTGTACAAACACATCCCCGGCACGATCGGCTATCGAGAAGCATGACGCGCATGTGCAAGACAACACTGATCAACAATCCCGACAACCTGATGATTGCATGCTGCCGATTAGAGGGGGGGAGGGGGGGGTTTAAAATGAGTTGAGGCTTGCCAAAGGCTGGGACCCTGGGTTCATTGTCCAGCAATGGGTGCAGCTGTTTCTCCCCTTTTCACTTTTCTCCATACTTCCCTTTTTGTCTTTTCAGGCCTCGAACGTCGACGAGTATGTACATAGTTTCACCAGAAGCGGGCGGTTAAAAGCGGTCAACGAGAGCCGGCATCATCATCTCGACAGTCGTGTGAAATCATGAAGGTCTCCTTTGCCTGCAATCGATGACTCGGATGGTATGTAAGTACATATGTATGTACGGGTAACGGAGTACCACTGTACCAGTCGGCCGACAGGGGCAAACGCCTCCATATCCAAGTTTGGCGGGGTTTCAAGACATGCTTCCCTTCCTGAGCTTGTTGCAGAATTCCCGCTGTTTTTTGTTCACCAACGCCGCGGGTCGCACGGCAGATAACGGCAGCGCATTCGTTGTACATGCTACGTATGTACCACCAGATACGCCTACACGGTGCATTCGTCAGCCGACATTAATGACCGCCGAGCTGCTGGTGATCAGTGATCACCATGAGGCCAGTGCCGGGGGTCGCGTGACTGAAACAGCCACGATCGGCAGACCTCGATCTCGGGGCTGGCTGGTTGCACAATCAAAGCAGAAGCGCGCAGAGTCTCGCGACGGCTTTCCACAACATATGTAGAGACTTGTAAGTCGTAGTACAGTATTGCGTGAAGATACGTATGGAATCCGAGAAGGACAAAGCGGAAGCGGCTTTGAATGAAGGGAAGGAGGCGAAACTGCATGATAAAAACCGGCTGTAGTTGTAGCCCGGGGACGGCATATCGAGACATGGACACAGGATGGAGTCATGCACTGCACAATGCCGCGCTCCGCGCACAGACAATGTCCGAAAACTCCGACACACAATTTTCCTGACAATCCTGATCAAGCGGCAATCTGCTACATTATACATACATATGTACATATGTACTTCTCCTCGAGTGACGTTTCCCACACGTACCCTAGAGCTCGGTTACTCGTCGCTGGACAAGCGTCAATAGGAATCTATCTCATCTTGTAACAGACGGGAAAGGAGAGAAAAGAGTCAAATATACGAAGTAGAGTAATAAAGCAAGGCATCTTTATGCACGAGGTGGTCAGGTGAGGAAATTGACTGTCTTGTGAGTCGTGACTGAAGAGATGGAAGTAAAACACTTGAGTGATTCAGTGAATAGCTTGCTGGGCGTTGTCTTGTAAGTTGTAACAGAGCGAATGGCGCAGCCTAAAGAGTCTTATAGTATATATAATGTAATAACGAGACTCTTGACACAGCACAACACACTACAGTGGTTTCAAACCATCCATCTTCCGTAGTATAGTGGTCAGTATGCAAGCTTGTCACGCTTGAGACCCGGGTTCAATTCCCGGCGGGAGAGACCCAACGAGAAATTACTTTTTGCAATCCTGCGCATTGATCAGTGATAAAGTCGCTCGTTGTCTTTTCTTGTTCCTTTTTTTTCTTTTTGTAATGCAAAGAGAATACGATTCATTACGGTCCGTCCCATTACGGAGTAAATGTCAAAGTTGACTCCTCACATATGTCAAACAGCCGCTATAGCAGATTCTAGCAGATAAGCTTCTCGCAGTGCCACCGGATCATTCGGGGGCCATTGGGCCGTTTCGTCATTCCCATCATCTCTCAAAAAGTAAATTGCGGCAGTCTGCCTAATGAATGGATGTCGGGTGCGTCAAAAGCCAAGACGATCAGTTTTCATAGCGCCAGCTTTCAATGACTGAATCGAGCTGCTGTCTGGTGAAATGGTAAAATAAGCCACGACCTCGTTCGTGAGCTCTGAAGGCTCTTAGGCGGAACGGAGGATCTCATCTCTTCCCTTCTCCACACCCTTTTTGTCTCTGCGCCTCGACGTAGAAGGACGCAGTCGGTCGATTGTTGAAACCTGGGCAATTAGCTCATGATGGCGCTATGTACCCTCCTTTATTCTTAATTTTGCTATCAATGGTGCGACAGGTTTCACAGTCTTTTACCCTTGCATCTCCAAAACGACATTGATCATGAATGATGAAACCCAACTGCCTTTTCCATGCCTTCAATTTCCCGGCTTCCGCCACGTCAGCTTCGCGTTTGCCGGCCAAACGCAGATTCAGCAATCTTTGCCTCAGCACACGATGGCAGCAGCGATTCCGGACGGTTTCACGCATCCTTGTTCACAGTGGTCGGTGCCGGTTTGCCGGCACTTGATGTGATGCTGTGCCGATGCTCCGTTTCCGGCGGAGATGAACAGATCTCCTAATTTGCCCTCGGAGCTTGGAGCTTGGTAGGGGAGAAAATGGCTAGGAAATAATGCCGTCTGAAAAGTCCGCGGCGTTGCATCCGATGGGCTATCGCAGTCGTGGGAATCTTCCGTGTGAGTTCTCAAAGCTAAATCCAAGAAATATATCGTCACGTTCAGTGCCTTGCCTACTCATCTGCACATTATAGGTACGGCTGCCGCACCAACATCTACATTCTAGGATCATTGTCCTTCCGTTCATCGCGCCTTGACGTGCTGGACTCCTGATAAAGTGAGACGAATTACGCTTTGAAAAATGTCACACTGCGGACAATCATCACGCATTCCCGGAGCCCTCGCTCTTACTAGACCATGTATTCTAACTAAGGTGGCCGAATACATGTTGACCGAGAAAGGACGCCTCGTGTACTGTCCGCTTCGAATCATGGAGTCGCTGCTCACTTCGCCCCAAGAGACGACGAAGTCACTATACCATGGTCGACAATTATCCCGTTTCTACGAACTGCTGCCTCCGTTTCCTGAAGATGAGATCTGACAGCTTAGCTGCCGTTTCGGCCGCTTCTTTAGCTTCCGGACTCTGCGAATTTCGATTGTTACTGACGTGTCACGTCTTTGACTCACACGTCTGAATAGCTCTACACAGGACCTCCCCTCCTTTTCATCACTGGCATTCACAGCATGGGCGTGAAGCTTGATGGCCTGCGGGGTGCTGACGGGCTTCGCTTGTACAATAGGCTTCACTTGTGATAACGTGCTTTACTCATCAAATTGCGACTATGTCAGCTGCTCGAGTAAAGGAACGGCTTGGCTGCCAGTCATGCTTAGGACAAGATCCGAAGGCAAGAGCATCGACACGACTCCTTCGGGTTCGCGGAGTCTGGAGTCATTCACAGTCTTCATTTATCTAACGCGCTGGGTAGACTACAAGAGCCGAGCCCTACAAAGTTGCACCTCCACTACTACATACTTATTACTTCGTACTTATTAGCACAGGGGCAAAAAGCCACATACTAGCCTTTTCACAGCCTTCATGAGAGTCGAGGCGGTTCGAAAGTGACCCTCAGAGACCCGATGAGGCCGTACGTAGGCCATTTACTCCTCGAGGACGAATGATGACTTTGTCGGCAGTTACCACTTAATACGTGACGTTCTTCGCAAAATAACAAGGAACACCCGCCGGTTTTCGTAAGATGCCTAAGACCTGTTCGTGAGCCGGGGTGCAGCCAACACGGCCAGCAAGGCGGAATCTGCCGACAGCATGCAGTACCCAACAACATAACACTTCAGGTCACGTCAACGGCCAGACTCATACAGAGTACCTACGTAGTATTCGTAGGTATGCCGGAGCACGCTGCCGATGCCCCGACGAACTGAGTCAGAAGACTGAAAATCTGAGACGACGTCATAATTTGTTGATCTCTCCAACTTCCAAGTGGATTGGTCGATACTTTGACTTGTGGTATAGGACGAAATCGGCCCAACCTTATGTAGATCTGTTCGGTAAGAGATATTTTGGAGACGTGAGGTTGTTTATTTACTTCAATTTTCGCCTCGGTCTCCCAAAGCGTGAACATTTTGGCCAACTGAAGGTTCATATCGCCAGTTTGAGAATCGCTCCATTCGTCAGTATCTGTGATGAACGTTTTCAGCGTCGTACACAAGGGCCGACAAGACGAGTCGTTCATGTAGCCTGATCACATGGAGATATTACCTCGTGGAGGCTGACCAGCTTCCAAGGGAGTCGGGAGGAGCAACTTCAGTGTCTCCGTCCAGAATCCGCTATCAAGATGCCAGAGCAGGTATCATGATACGGGTAATTTCTCTTTCCTTTTTCTTTGTAGACGACAAGATGTATTGGAGAATGGCATTTCATTCTTGATTTTACGATTCCACGCATCGTGCAATCGTTTTGAGCTTTTCCATGATCAGAAACGCGTTTTAACCGGTCGATAGGTACCTCGATCGGGTGAGTCGTTGCTGATCGACAAGCCCTTGCCGGCTCCATGGCATTACCTGGTCATACTCACATGTCAACAACTACCTACAAGTGCCGAAGACATGCCTATGTTCTTGGCGTAAAACTGGCCATACCTACGGAGTATATGTAAGCCATTTGCAGTCAGGCTCTTTCTCGAGTCTCCATCCGCGATTGCGTGCAACTTCAGCCATGTCCGCGGCGGCACGCCTACGGCACATGCTACGGAGTACATCCATGATCCGACGGGGGCGGGAGTCCTGATTTCATGAGTACAAGTCAGGTCCACGCATCATCGGCCCAGCATCGGCCCAGCATTAGCAACAACAGCGGCAGACAGATGGCGAAGTGACATAGAGCCCTGGTGGACTACCGTGGACATACTTCATAGAGCGCGACAAGTTACAAGTTACAACTGATTCTCTGGCACAACAGTCAGTGTGTCAATGCGAGGAGGGAGATTCGATCCCGCCGATCGATAGACGAGATGTGAGCGATGGGCAATGGGTGATGGAGGCGAAAACGAGCAATGCTTCTGACTGCAATCAGGGTGCTAGAGTTAAGCATACCGTATGTACGGAGTATAACATGGCAAGACCCCAGACGCGGATGAATGCTGGATCGAACCCTGGGATGGCAAGATTGCACAGCATGTTGTGCATGACGACCTCAGTCTTCATCGGAGGAGGACCAAACAAGGTTCTCAACCAAGAACTGCACAGGCTTGTTGCGTCGAATGCAGGACGGTGACTCGGATTCGATGCTCGTTTGCTCGGCACGAAATGGCTGCGCATCACACATTACAACTGCGGTCAAGTACGAGGAGATCACAAGATAGGATTTGTCGTCGAAGGGTGCTACATATGTATGTTGCAAGAAAGGCGGCCATGTGACGAGAAGATGGGCTGAAGCTTTTTGAACGCGCTTACGGAGACGGAATAATTTGACATCTGCACGTGAATGACTCGCTCCATCTCATTCCAACTCATTCGCTGACAAGACGGCGCGAGACGCGCAACACGGGCACAGCTCCCGCGCTTACGACGACGACAATAGAGCCGCGTTCCCCACAGTTTTATGCTTAAGACGCCAAAATGAGCTGTGCCTTGCAGTTGAAGTTGATTGGTGTCGTGCTTTGTGCAATCAAAGCGGCGTAGGTACCTGTCCGAACCCCTGTACCCTGTAGGCTGTGCCGCTCCAATGCCGTCCCCACCTCCCATCTTCAATCGACAACAAATGTTCCTAGTATGTCCCTGATACATAGGACTCCAGCCAGCCTCCAGGAGAGAAAAACCTCGTGGCAATCCCGAGCGTGGTCCCCTGAAATTCCACCGACTTGGGATGGGACACTGACACAACCTCACGAGACCAATAATGTGACCATTCATTCTCCGTGAACTTCTCCCTACATACTTCAAATTTGCAGTCACTGCGCTTCATCATCCAAGATGCAATCTCTTTTTCCTCACCTTCACTGTTCACATGACTCTTCTCTCCACCCAATCCCTCAGCAAAAAACAGCCTTTCTCGAGGCCGGCCCAGGCCCGGAAAAGTGACAGCAAACCAAGCTAGTGAGCTCACTGGGTTCAACAAAAGAAAAAAAGAAGCCTAAAAAGAGAACGGCCCCGCAAAATCTATTCCCACCTTCATTTTGATCGCTGCCTCTACGGAGTAACCCACTCATCGTCGCGCGGACCCCGGGCACAACCCATCCCAACGAAAGCCGTCGCCCCAAGAGGAACAAGAAAAACCAAAACACCAAAAAAATCCAGAAGAAAGCTGGAAAGAACACACCACTCGTTTTGTGTTCTTGTTCTTGTGCGGTTTGCGATTCGCGCATCAATCGCAGCCATGGCCAAGGGACGGGGCATTTTCTCGCTGGGAATCGATTGCTGGGATCCGACGCATCGGTTTGAGACATCCTGGTTGTTCTCTCCCTGGGTACTCGGTGGGATTCGAGCACTGATTGTAAGTTCTCTCTTCCATGACACTCCCTCTTTCTGTTCCTCTTCTTTCTGCTTCTGCTTCCTATATCTCTTGACCATCACGGAATGATTCGATGAGAGGATCGGAGAAAGTATAAGAATAAGTAATAAAAAAGCAGTTTTTTTCAGACACGATACTAACTTCTGTCCCCCCAAAATAGTCCTTCTACACCTTCACAACTCTCTTCTTCATCATCGGCTATACCTGCGCCAACTCCTCCCTCGGCGGCTGCGAAACCGTCCGCCGATCATTCTCCTACTTCACAGTCCTTACGTACTGGGGCCTCGCGTTTTACTTCCTCGCCTCAGCGATCCACACCCTTAGTTATGCGCGCCACCATCATGCTCAGAGCCGGCGTCAGAGAGAGGGCCGGGGCGAGCAGCAGATAGGGGAAAACTCGCCGGTGCGCGCGACGTGTCTCCTCGATTCGTTCCCTCGTGGTCTTCAGGCCCTGCACTCGCTGTTCTATACCACCATCGTGACGCTCCCGCTGCTTGTCACGATTGTGTACTGGGGTGTGCTGTATAAGAACCCTTGGTTTGCGCGCGAATTCGATGCGTGGCATAATGTGTCCCAGCATGCTCTCAACTCGGGGTTTGCGCTCTTTGAGATTGTGTTTGCGCGGACGGAGATGTACCCCTGGGTGCATTTGCCGTGGTTGCTGGTTATTTTGCTTGGGTACCTGTGTGTTGCGTATATAACAGCCGCGACGCAGGGGTGGTATACGTATTCGTTTCTGGATCACGATGCTATAGGCGGGAGAGGCTACGTCGCGGCGTACGTCTTCGGCATTGCGATTGGGATTGTGGTTGTTTTCTTGGTTGTAAGGGGGTTGATATGGCTGAGGAAGTGGCTTACCGAGGTGAAGCTAGGGATGGGGGGGACGGAGGGGGGAGAGTATATTGATGCTGAGATGAGCACGAGATGAGCTTGGATGGTATTGGGTGCCAGGTGGCGTGAGTGTTGTGTTCTCCGGGTTGCGGAATGCAGGATTGGTCTCTGCCATCGTACATCAGCATCTTCAGAATCTAATCGTCATCAAGTAATCATGAGCCATTGGATCTATGAAATTGCCAAAAAAAAACATGAAAAATAAATAAACAAACTACAAGACGAACGCGCACGCGACACAACTTTTAGCACTTTATTGTCGCGCCCCTGCGCTTCTCCGACTCTCGTATCTCAAACATGATCTGAATGCCGGTAAAAAGACACCCACACGCGACGACCAAGAATATCAATCCTAGATCCGAGTTGGTCAGCCGAGTTACTTCAAAGCAGAACTAGGGGAGCTTACCGGACCACTCGTCCAAGATGCCTGTCACGATACTCCGCAAGCCATCCAATCCAACAGCAAACCCCACCAAATTGGCCGCCATCATCATGAGCACGTTGGCCACCGCGCCCACACAGCACAGCATGCGATACTCTGTCGGCCGGTCCTCCCACTGCTTCTTGGGGAATAGATAGGCCGCGGTCCATTCAGGTACCATGAAGAGCACAATCAGCCACCCCCAAATCAGCAGCCGCAGCTGAATATCGTGCCACAGGGCCACAAACGTAAACACAGCCAGGTACGTAATCGTTGACCTAGCTGCCGCGGCCCACCCACGGAACGATGAGCCACCCAGGGGTACAAAGAGGTAGCGCACCAGCCAGCGATTGTAGGAGCGGTGCCATGCCCGCCAGAACAGCTGTGTGCTGTAGTTGTTGCTGACGCAGCGCACCATGTTCTCCGGGGGATCGATGCCGTCTATGAGCGCCCATAGGCGGAAGAGACGCCAGGGGAGCAGGAGCTTCAGCCAGATGATGTGCAGGTTAAAGTACGACAACAGACTGAGCTGCGCCGCCGTGTAGTCTCCCCAGACAGGGCTGGCCATGCTGATGGCGCCGACATAGTCAAAATGTAGGATGAGCTCCATGGCGAGCAGCACAAGGAGGAAGCGAATACCATAGCGAAGTGTGCGCCGTTTCTCAATACTGGCTGCCTGGAACTTTTGCTGTGAAATGTAGTCATTGAACGAGAGGATCGGTCCGGCCAGGTACAGCGGCGCATAGATGGCGTAGGCAACGTAGTTACGGAACGAGTATTCGTTGGGTTGCGCGGATATCGTGACGCGCTCTCGCTCCGAGAGGTTCGCCGGGTCAAGCTGTTTCTTCTTGTGCACATGAGCGAGATTCGGTAGACAGCAAGGAGGGTGTATTATCTCAGGGAGGGGTTGCTATTCTTCTCCGGCTTGAGCTTCTGACGCTTACCTCCAATGACTGGGCGCTCCTCTTATAATCAAGGCTCCAATAATAGTCCATATTGTAACTAATCAATCGCAGAATAGTAATGTTGAATAATACCTCCCACCTCGCGTGGATGCCCCCAAAGCTATCCAGCCAAGCACCCGTCTGCATCAGGGGCGAGTCCGTCAGCTCTCCGGGGCCCTTCCCCGCGAGCGGCGGGGAGATATGACTCGCCATATCGCGCAAATGGTAGCCTGCGCATAATTCGTTTGCGAAGAGCGTCGCAATGTTGAATACCCAGGTGGCGACGGGCACATAGCGGCGCGGCATCTTCCTTCCCAATTGAAAGTTCAGATATAAAATGGCGAAGACTTTGAACGCTGAAATGCCATGAAGAATGATCAAGAAAAGTATCGCAAAGGCAAAGTCGAAAGAAGCCCGCTGCTCTAGTCGCACAGAGCCGTTATTGCCTCTTGTTATTTCTCGCGCGGGCTTGTAGACCGAGTTCCAAGCTCGCCGTAGCAAAGGATGCAGAAGTAGCAGACCAGCCATGTAGCCGAGGTTGCTTCGAAAGGTGTGGTACTGCGCGTCGGAGACATCGATCTTGCGACCGGGGATCCAGCCATCGGACAGGAAGCGCTCGTACTTGGGGTATCGCGGGTCGGAAGCTATGGGTTGCCACCGGATCTCATCAGTCTTGGACACACTGGCTATTTTCCCCATGGATTGATTGATAGAGCGTACGTCTCGAGACAGCATATGCGGTCCAGAACATGCAGGGCAGCGCCACCACTACTACTACGTAGTATAGGAAAAACTCGGGTGTCTTCCACTTGGACGGCGCGGCTTGTGCCTGTGCCTGAGCGGCGGCTTTCTTGACGGCATCGGGGTCGTTTCGCGATTCAATGACTGTTCGATACGACGTGGAGGATGAGGTCACGAAGCGGGTGTCGAGAGTGTCGAGGTCGTAGACATTGCGGACAGACGAGAGTATGCCCATGTTGGGCGGCGTCGGAGACGAGGCCTCTTCGTCTCAACTTGAAGCAGTGAGGTGGGATGTGCCAGGCCTCAGGGCATGTCGATGACAGAATGCTGTTGGGGTCGAGGTCGAGGATGTGGAAGCTGGACTGGCGCGTCGCGACGGAATGTACTGTCTTAGTCTGTACAGTGTACATACCTTAGGTACCTAATCGATGAGCTGTGGCTGTGGGACTGGCCAAGGGTCCCGATTAGGAGTCCCGAGTCCCGAGTTCCCCACAACTTCACAAGCCACAACACCATTTCAACGACAGCATCACATGGTCATATCGCGTCAGGCAGACACTCGGCATCCCATAATCATTGGAGGATTTACCATCCAAATGAAACGGGCATCTGTATCAACGAGGCAGATCTCAGCCAGGGGCTCAACATGCGGCTAGGTACTATCATGGACCAGGGAGGGCACGTCGAGAGAATGTGAAGGAAAGAACTCACCCATGCGGCCTCATTGCCCCAATGGTCTCGAAGTCGCGCAGCCTTAACCGCCATTGCTCCTTTTGTCTGCTCGTTCAACTGAATCTGACTGCTGAACCAGCAACATCAAATTTCCAACGAGACTCCCCGTCATGGAAAAAATTCAAGAGCCCCCCCTCGACTAAACCCATTTGTGCTAATGGCGTGGAGCGCAAAAGACACGAAGGCCTCACCAGTGACCACTCCTCCATCACGTATTTGAGGTCTTCACCCTCTTCAGCTCCTCGGACAAAACCAGTCAAAACGAGGTCCGCCGCGATGTAGAGCTGCCACTTAATAACCTCGATATTCCCACTCATTCGTCAAGTCCTTGAGAGGTGCATCCACGTCATTCGCACTGTCGCCCAAGAGCTTAGAGAACTTTTGTTCCAAAATCTCGAATTGACGGGTGCTAGCAGCTGGCAGTAATATGATGACCACACTCACGCAACATAATACCTCAGGCATCACCGTCTCACGGAATATGGCTTCATTGAATTCTTGTACTGGTCCCTCTCTCTTCCTCTCTCACAAACCCTAGCGTCAAGGAATCAAGAAAAAGTTGCCGCCATGGAGGGTCAAAATGCCGTCCCAGAATACCAGCAGTTCATGCCACGCTTCCTATCGGAAAACTTCTCTCATTCTTTCCGAATTTACGAAGAAAGTGAAGGTATCTGCAAAGACGATGAAGCAGCTCGCCTCGCCTCCTTGAAACGAATTGGCTCCCTGCGACGTAATGGAAAGAAAATGCGACGTGGCGAGTCTATCGTCAACCGCGTTGACATGTCTTCTGAATTCGCCCCCATCACGAAAACCTCCGTGGGGTGTGACTGCGGTCGCTTCCGCATTAGTCAGAGGCCAGGCATCTCGAACAAAGAGCAGAACAGGATCGAGAACAAGTTCATTCGCCTCGAGTCGGAAGCTAGTGTGATATTCCACCGCATGCTGACTGCCTTGGCAGAAAACTCTCCAGGCCTATGGCTTACGCGTGAGGAGAGGAACCTGGTGCGGAAGTTCATGTTTGTCATGAAATATCGGGGCCCGAATAACTTTAAACGCTATTGCCATGCGACAATGACAACGTATGAGGCCGATGATAAGGAACATCTGGCGATGTACATGAGAGAACACGGATTTTTGAGGCCAATTGACGTGTGGCTGGATAATCTCGACAAGCTCATCGACGTCAAGATGGATGCGGAGATGGATTGGATCCAGCAGCTCCCAACTCGCATGTATCCCACTGACGCGTACTGGGCCATAACGCATTGCCAGTCGTCCTACATGTCTCTCTGTACATCATCCTCCTACGACACCGAATTTCTCGTCGCAGACAACTGCTACAGCATTGCCGAGGGACCACGCCAGTTCCTCTGGGACGCGACATCCGGCAAGCTTACCAACAAGCAGTGGGCGAGCCTCCACGAGTTCGGGCCCATCTCGCCTCGACTTGTCATTGTCCTTCGCAGCTGCCAATTTCCATGCCGGGAAGACGGCGAAGATGCGAAGTTTAAAGCTGCTCGTGACTTGTGGCAGTCATGGGAGAAGGACAGGTTTGAGCCAGTCTCCCATCCGCGACTGGTTGATCCGCCTGTATTCAAAGCCAGCAACAACTATTTCGACCTCGCGAACGATGTTTCCCGGGCTGTTCCAGAGCTGGTCGAAAAGCGGTCACGAGGAGATCCCTTCTTCTTTAACTTCTTTCCCCTTGAGAGCGGCCACGTCGACTGTATTAACAGTGTCTTCTTGGATAATGCCAGCTCGTGCAGCAGTCTGCTATTTCACTCCGAGGCTGCACTCCGTCGCTCTCTCACGACCTACGTATCCAGCTGCAGTTAGTTCCCCAATCGCGTCGTGAGTACAAGTACTCCTGCTGTCGCAGCTGCTACTGTTACACCTGCAGACGTCCAACGCGCATGCTTGGACAAAATAACAGCGCTGCTTGCCCAGATTGGTTCAGAGAAGCGGCTCTGTTGGAATGATATCTCGTCAATGGCCTCCACAGACGAGGAAGAAAGCCGGTGTATGCTCGAGGCGTTGCGACAAGGTCTGCCTTATTATCTGCGGCATATCCCGGGTGGTGATGATGCATCACCGTTTGTGCAAGTATACCAGATGTTGGGTAAGACAATTGATATCGTGTTTTCTCTGATATCTTCTTCCCATCCTTCCAGTTATCGCTGACTCATATGCCAGGAGGCTCAAACGAAAGGCTGCCCGATGACATGGACCAATTGACACGCATGCTCAGATTTGACGTATGGTCCCGCGACGTCGATGATGGAATTCGACAATGTAACCGCGAATTTTTCACGGAGCATTACCTGAATCTCCTCCAGCGTCGGCTGTGGCTATACCTAAAGCTTCGCAGGCTTCCGGATCTAGCGTATCACAACAGGGAGCAGCACCATGTGAACTTCTTCAAGTCTGAAGCGAATGCGCCGGAAGATGTTATCGCACGAGATACGTCCTTCATGGACTCAGCTCAAATTTCTTGGCAATCCCATACTTCGTTATCTTCGTCACAAATGCTTACACGCAGTACTTAGCTCGGCATATCATAAAACCGGACAGACTGAACCAGATGATGCACTGGGCTGCCAGCAACAACATGTTGAAGACTCGCCCGCCAGGCTTTGATCCTTGGGCGCGTATTGTCAGCTCGGACTATCGCGGTGTTCGGCAGCTTGAGGTGCTCCAGGAATTCACATTTAGCAGTACGCGAGACCTCTTTTTCGCCCATCCCTCTCTGTCTCTCTATTTTGTTGTCGTTTTATATATGCTTGACGGCTAAGAATCCTCATTGACCGGAACCGTGTGCACAGGAAAAATCCAAGGTTGCGGCAAGTCAACCATCCTCGGCTTTTTTTGGCACCGCCCCATAAGTTACATCTGTACATGCGGTCAACTAACTGGAGTATGCATGTTGAACAGGAATCCTAAAGATCGATCAGTTCTGTTCTTTTGTTGCCGCTGGTATTCATCCTGCCCCCGAGTCGAAAGATTACAGCCCATCTCTTCTATCATGGTTTACTGCTGAACAAATGGCCGAAATGGCTATGAGGTTGGCAGTTGAGCCTTTCTTTAAGGGCTTGTTGAGCGGAGATCTGGAAGAAGGTGATTTGGATGCGCTGGCGAAAGTGTTCTTCGAGCTTCTCTATCCAATCACACCTGAGAGGCGTGACTGAGTTGAGTATTGTAACAGATCTAGTGCGAGTGTATACACTAGGTACGTACATGCGTGTGTTATAATTTGGTGGCAGTCGCTGCCTGCAACGCTTGAGCAATGAGATCCAGAGATTCTTGACGAAGAGAGAAAGGTACATTCTTCATGTTTTTGCTGCGCAATGCGTTGCTTGCTGCGCCGTGGCCGAAGGGCAAATAATTTGCCATGTTGGACGTCTGCTCGCACGTCTTGTTCAGATCACGCTTAAGACATTCACACATCAAGTATACAGGTGATGAAGCATTGAAGGGTGCGATTGAACATTCCCCTACATTACTATACACATGATGACAATTTGGGATGTGGAAGCTGGACGGAGAGACATTGCGCGTCGCCACGAGCTTTGATGCCGAGTTTTCCGCAAACCTTAACATCAACATTTCAGCAACGGCAGTTGGCACACAATACTGTAGATGAAGGTACTGATAGAGAGGAAAACAGGCATGACAAATTAACAATCCGTACGTATCAACTTCCTAAAGAGCTAGATTATTATCTCGAGATGGCGCCTGTCTAAGCGTCCGTGATCTTTTTGCCTGCTCATGCAGTTGTATTTGTCTTTGAGCCCGCAAAATTTTGCGTCGTGGAACCTTGTGACCCCTTCACGGGCCGCTCGACTCAGTCCATACGGGCTAACGGAGCATAATCCACAAACACGAGGCCCTCGACATGGCGGAGACTGGAGTATCGGACTTTCCAAAACCCAGTTCCATCAGTACGACTCGAGATACGCCGTTTGAAAGCTCGACCTGGGACCTTCAGCTCCTCGTGCTTCTAAGCATCCAGCTGGCAGCACGTCCATTTTCTACCGCGCATTGCTGCCAAGCAATGTATGAACTGAGAAAACACCTCGTTGAGACCGCTGAATCATGACAGTTGGCCATTCGTTTGCAACTTGACACCTAATGTCATGTTTCAAGGGGCTGCACTTCCGATTCATCCCACTCTTCTTGGACTAGTCACATCAGATAGGCGTCAGTTCTTTTAGAAACGAGGCGGATCGCAATTCTGATTCAGCAGCAAAGCATACTCACACACCACCCTCAGGCATCATCCTACTCACAGCCACTTCTTATGCTCCTCGCTCACAGTAGGTACACGGCTTCATGGTTTAGTCTCCTCTTCCTCTCTCAGTGCCAGAAATGTCCGCATCGAGAAGACTACAAGGAAGCCAAAAAAAAAGATTTGCCGCCATGGAGAGGCACACTGCTGTCCCAAAGCAGTACTTCGTACCGCGCTTCTTGTTGGAAAACTTCTCTCACCCCTTCCAACCTCACAGGAAAGGGGAGGCAGCTCGGGTCGCGTCCCAGACCCAAAATGCGTCGCCGCGACGCAATGGGAAGAAGTTGAGGCGAGGCGAGTCCGTCGTCAACCACGTCGACATGTCTACTGAAGTCGCTTTCATCACAGAAAATCCCGTAGGAAGCGTCTTTGGTCGGTTAAACATGGACCAGAAGGCGGGTATCTCGAACAAAGAACAGACCAGAATCGAGCACAAGTTCAACCGCCTCGAATCGGACGCCAGTGCGATTTTCCGCCGCATGCTCACAGCCTTTACAGCGAACCGTCGAGGCCTTTGGCTCACGCGAGAAGAGAGGAACCAGGTTCGGAAATTCTTATTTGTGATGAAATATCGGGGCCCGACCAGCTTCGGCCGCTATGGCCACGAGACAGTGGAAACGTACAACGCCGAAGACAAGGCGCAGCTGGCAATGTACATGAGAGAGAAGAACTTCTCGAGGCCCATTGACGTTTGGATGGACAATCTCGAAAAGCTCATCGACGTCAAAATGGATACTGAGATGGAATGGCTCGTGAAACTCCCAACCCGCATGTATCCCCCGGACGCGTACTGGGCCATCACGCATATTCAGTGCTCCTACATGACCCTCTGTACCCCATCCGCCCGCGATGCCGAGTTCATAGTCTCGGATCACTGCTATAGCATTGCCGAAGGCCCGCATAAGGCCTCCATGGACGCAAAATCCGGCAAGCGCGCTGTCCAGCAATGGACGAGCCTCCACGAGTTCGGGCCCATCTCGCCCCGACTTCTCATTGTCCTTCGCAGCGCTCTGTTCCCATGCCCGCAGGAAGACGGCGCAGACGCAAATGCCAAAGAAACTCGTGAACTGTTGCAGTCCTATCAGGAGGCAATGCTTGGGCCTCTCTCCGAGACGCTACTTGCTGATCTGCCTGTCTCCAAAGCCAGCAACAACTACTCCGAGGTCGTGGATGGTGTGCTCCGGGCCATTCCAGGAGCGGCTGGCGCACCGTCACGAGGACATTCCTTCTTTTTCACCTTTTTCCCCCTTGAGAATGCACATGTCGACCGCATCAACGGCGTCTTCTTGGACAATGCGAGTTCGTGCAACAGCCTGGTATTTCATACCGAGGCCGCGTTTCGGCGCTCTCTCGAGTGGTACATGGATGACTGCGAATACTTTCCCAAAATCGTCGCCAGCACTACCACTGCTGCTTCTGCTGCACCTTTAGATGTTCGACAACGCGCGTGCTTGAGGAAATTGGGAGGACTGCTCACCCAGCTTGGCTCGGAGAAGCAGTTCTTTCAGGAAGATGTCCTGCCGACGGTCTCCACGCAAGCGGATGAGAGAGGATCTTTGCTTGAGGCATTGCAACAGGATCTGCCTTCTCTTTTGCAGTACGTTCCGGACGGGGATGACGCTTCACCTTTCATGCAGGTATACCAGATTTTAGGTAAGACACTCGATTTCTTCTTCATCTAGTTCTTCTCAAAACTGTTTCCTCGATTGTTACTGACGTATCAAGTAGGGGGCTCAAAAGAAACCCTGCAGGAGGACTTGATTCAGTCGGCGCGCATGCTCAAACTGCGTATCAAAATCGATGCATGGTCCCGCGGCGTCGACGAGAAGTTACGGCACAGCAACCGCGAATATCTTGTACAGCAGTACCTGATGCTTCCCCGGCGTCGGTTCTGGCTATACCTCAAGCGCCGCAGGCTCTCAGAGGACATGGAGCATCATAAAGAGGGCCAGCGTCCTGTAGATTTGCACACGTCTGTGTTGGATGCGCCGGAAGACGTTATTGCGCGAGGTACGTCCTCTTTGGCTCGACCCCCATTCTCAAGCCACCTGGTTCCCTCCTTTGTCTTATCACAGTATGTAATGCTCACGTGCGGTATTTAGCTTGGCGAGTCGCGAAACCGGGCAGCCTGAACCATTTGATGTACTGGGCTGCGGGCAACAGCCTGTTGAAGAGTCGTCCGCCAGGTTTCGATCCCTGGGCGCGTATCGAGAGGTTGGACCAGCGCGGAATCCAGCATCTTGCGATGCTCCAGGCATTCGCATTTAGCAGTACGAGACACAGCTTTGTTTTTTCCTCCTCCTCCCTCTGCTCTTCTTTAACTTTCTTGATCGCTGACTGAACCCCGTGTGCGCAGGGAAAATCCAAGACTGCGGCAAGTCAATACCTCCCCTCTTCGCCTACCAACCCTCGAGCCCTGTCTCGGTTCATGCGTCTGCCAGTCAACTAACTGGGTATCTGTTGAACAGGCATCCTAAAAATCGAGCAATTCTGCTCCGTTATTGCCCCCGGAGCTCGCCTTGCCGCTACGCGACAGGATTTCGGCTCTCTCCTGGCCGTATTCACGGCTGACCAGATGACCGAAATGGCTATTAGGTTGACTGTTGAGTCGGTCTTCAAGAGCTTGTTGAGCGGAGATCTGGAAGAAGGCCTCTTGAATGAGCTGGCAAAAGTATTTTTTGAGCTTCTTTGCCCGCTCACACCTGAAATGCGTGCCTGAAATGATTGCTAGGACAGATACGAGAGTGGTATATGTATATATATATATACGTACACATACATGTGCATATACACGAGTGTGTGACAGGGCTTCCTGGGGAGCTTGCTGCTACGACGCTCGAGGAGTCGAGATATGGAGACGAAGACGCAAAGAATCTGAATGAGATCACAAACGTAAGGTTTTGGCGCTTCCGCTGCGTATATTTGCTTGCTGTTGACGATGGGCAAGTTTCGTGCAATGCGTCACTTCGCACGCCTTGTTGAGCCACGCAGGGCGCGCGACCTCAATAACAATAAAAACAGGTCAGAGTCAATCCAGAGTCCAGACCAAAAGGAAGATCGAGAGTCCACCCCACCCACCACCCACCCAAAAAAATTGTGTCGTTGTCGAGAGACCCAAAAAATTCATCTCCAGGGCGTGATTCGAACACGCGACATTCTGATTGAGCTGTTCCATTACAGTCAGACGCCATAAACCAACTAGACTACCCGGAGGATCGCATCCGATCAAGGCTGCTTAGTCAAATGCGCTTGTAGAGATGTCCGTTACATAGGATTATATATCTATCAAACCGGCGACCATTCCTTGCCAAGCAACTTCATGTAGACGCATCAGCAGGAATAATAAGTTCGTCACAACACTTTTGCCCGCACTGGGGTGCGAAAATCATCATCAGACCATGTGTGACTTACGAATTCACGTTCTCAGTATTTCGCACACATTCATCTGTGTGTGTTTGCATACAATTCACAACGCACATGTTTAAGTTGAGAGTTCTCAAGTATCTTCGCACAAGCCCGAAAAACTGTCGCGGAATCAACCTTCCCAAAGAAGGGAATTCGAGTCGTTTCGGAGTTTTTCGTAGTAAAAATAAATAAGCCTAGCATTCACTTCCCTTGAAAGACCTACATACTTGGTCACCCTCTTCGTGAATCGTCAACCTTGACACACTCCGTATACACGTAGGTACTTGTAAGTTGTCCCCCTCAGGCCGTCCATCACGTCACCCCCGCAAACTTCTCCAACGCATCATGCAAATCCCCAAAAACCCCCCCATGCCACTCCCTCATCTCCTCCCATTCCCCCGGCACCGTCCTCTCAATCATCTTCAACCACGCTCCGATAATGAAATCCGCATACGTAGCCCTCTCCCCCAACACAAACGGCCCGCTCTCATCCCTCCTCAACAACCCCACCAAATGCACACCCAGCGCATCCCGTAACGACATCTTCATCGCCTCCCGCTTTTCCTCATCGAGACGAAAGTCCTCCCAGGAAGATGCCCCCGCGCGGCGCAAGAATACCGCTTTTGTGGCTTCAGCGGTGGAGGGATCGAGGGGCATGGGCATATAGTACGCCATGAATTGGACGTGGGCTGTGAAGAGAGCATCGACTTGGTTGTTGAACTGTGAGTATTGGACATGGGGGCTCTGGGCGCGAATTTCGGAGAGCGGGATGGGGGATGTGGTGTGTTCGATGGTGGAGGGGGGAGCGAGGAGGTCTTGGATGGGAGGGAAGAGGCGACCTGTGCCGGAGAGGGGGTATTGGGTTTCAAGGTGCGTGGCTATGTCGAAGGAGTCGCCGATAAGGACGCCGCGGGGAGAGTGGTTCTCCGGGTCGGAAGTTGAGCCGACGTCCTGGGTGGAGGGAGAGGGGGAGGGAGAGGGGGAGGGAGAGACGTTCGGGTCGTGGAGGATGGGGAGAGTGTCGTAGGGGGAGCCGTCGGCGAAGAAGCGCGTGGGAGGCAGGCCGAGGGTTTCGGAGCGGAGAGTCGGGATGTCGGGGACGGAGACCCAGATGGTTCGGTAGGGGAGCGCTTTGAAGTTGAGGGCGAAGCGGGCTTTCCAGGGGTTGGGAGCGAAGCAGGTAGTTTCGACCGGTGGACGGGAGGCGATGTCGTAGAGGGTGAGGTGAGTCGAGCGGGAGTTGGACATTCTTCCTTGGTTTTTGGTGTTTCTTTCCATCTTTTCTTTGGTGCTCGTTGGCTTAACTTGCCGCAAGATCCAGGTTAAAGTGTATCTTCAGAACGAATTTGAGAGGATCAAAAATGTGCAGGAATGGCGATGACGACGGTGACAGACGGTGACAGACGGTGATGTTTTTTCGAGTGTTTCGGTCTGTACGGAGTAGGGGCTTTCTATTTCCGATGTATGTATCACTAATTTTTGCGCTCACCAGCAAGAAACAGGAACGGCATATCAGTGCGGCACAGTGACTCATTTTTATACCGCCGTCATCTTCCCCGACGGCACCTTTGAAGAAGCAGGTAAAGACACATTGGTCATGGTCCATGGACTCATGGTATACATATACCTATGTACTGTACTCCGACTTCTCGTGCTACGCCCCACTATCCTGAGATGGCGACTCGTGAGACTCGGAAAAAGAGAGACCGAAGCCAGAATAATGGGGCGTAGCACGAGTGTCATCATGTACCTCATCGTAGGTTAGGTACCTTAGGTAGGTACAGTTAAACCCCGTTAAAACGATCCGTCACAAAACGATATCCTCACTCTAACGATAAATTTGGGCCTGATTTTCCGAAATCCCATACAGATAACGATAAACCCCACCTGAACGATAACAAAACGGTTTTTGCTCGAAAACTCACGTGATATCGTTATATCGGGGTGATCACGACACAATTTTTTTTGCCCATTCCACCCAATTCCTCACGCAATATCTGCCCCAACTCATCGCGACACAATTGTTTTGGCTCATTTCACCCATTCCTGACCTTCTTTCCCACCTTCAACACCCCTTGTTGACAGAAGTACGTGCGTATGTGGCACGTCACCGATCGTATTAGGTAGATACCTTTGGTACTGTTTGTGTGGAGTTATGCTACCCTAAAAACGACTCACAGCATTTGGTAGTAGAAATCAACGAGCGCACGATATATTCTACGACCTCCGCGTATCTTTTGAGCTGTTCTGGCGTGCGAACTCTGGGTAGTTTCGGCGGCGGGACCTTGCTGGGCGGACCGGGGACCAGGATGCTAATAGTCGAGTGATCGGAGGAGCAGTGAAGGTGGTCTTCTACCTGGCTCGAGGCTCCCGGGATGTTCGAAAGGGACAGGACATGCAGCATCAATCATGTGTGTCAAGTTGAACTTTTGATACTGCTGCCACGTCCAACACGAAATGATGTGATGGTGGGGCAGCATGCCAGATCAGTGGTCATGTGATGAGACACGTGATAAAATCAGATCACGTGAGAGTCGTTAAAACGATATCCCGATATAACGAGGCGTTATAGAATCACTTCGAATGATGGTCAAGTTTGTCCCTCATTTGTCAGAGCCCGAAGACGATAGAGCCGGCCGCAGAATTGACCTTTTGCATGCCCTGTGGCAGGATGTAGTGGCTACCCTATACCTCAGAAAGAAAACTTGGATCAAACTTTATGATGGGAATTCGACGGCGTGAATAGACGAGCCTTGACACATTGAAATGCACTCGCCACTAAGGCAAGAGATTTGATATTCTGGCTGACGCCCTGAACTATATCCAGACATAAAATGGGTATATGCATCTCGGAACTCGAAGCTTCATCATTTAGAATGTATATATCCACAATCATACTCGGGATGGGGGGGGGGATCCAATTCACGCCTAAAATAGCAAAATACGCCTCTTCCAATGTACATCCTGAGAAGAAAACCGAAAAAATGAAAAGTCAGATGTAAGTGCCCCAACGCCATCTGCACTGCAAACTCCGTCGCTAAAGAAGCATAACAAAAAGGCCCTGGTGTCGTATATGATCATATCCGAAACGATGTCCCATCACTCCGCCTCCTGATCTGGAGGAATACATAACTTGTTCGGCAACGTAATTTGAAGTTCATGTTTTGGGACAGGCATTTTCGATTTGCAATATAGGTGTGTGGCACATAAGGCGTGCGTAACCAGGGGGTATATGGGCCTTGCTAGTAACTGAAATCAAGATTCGCCATGGGTATAGGCTTGTTTTCGCAGGTCGCGGGTGGTGATTGATGACGCCCCGGTTGCCGTTCGTCATCATGATGGATGGTAATGGTGGAGGAACTTGAATCCCCCAGTGTTGTGTCCGCGCTCGTTTGCGATGCCATGGTTTGGAGCTGGTTTTCGGGAACCCCACTCGGTGACCAGCCCTGGTCCAGAATCTGCTGGAAACTCCAGCTGGGTTGAAAGTTTTTGCTGCTCCAGGCGTTGTTGACGCGCTCGTACATTTCGTCAATTTGCTCGAGACTGATCTTGCTCGTCTCATAGACCATGCACCACACGAAGAAAAAGGCGAGGATGCAGAAGGCGCCCCAAATGAAGAAGATTTTCGGACCGAAACTTGCGGAGCCGGGACCGGATTCGACCATGAACGGAGAGGCGTAGGAGATTGCAAAGTTGAGGATCCAGTTGGATGCCGTAGAAAGCGACATGGACTTGGCGCGTACCTTGAGAGGATAGATCTCGGACGTGACGACCCATACCACAGGACCCCAGGATGCGGCGAAGAAGAAGATGTTGAGACTACAAAAGACGACGAGGATGGTTTCCTTGACGTGACGCAGATCCGATCCAGCTGCTGTGGTGAAGGACGCCATGAGTAGCTGGCATGCGGCCATACCCAAGGCGCCAGTCATGAGGAGTTTGCGACGCCCCCACGACTCGATGATGAGAAGACCGGGCACTGTCGAGACGACGTTGATGACGTTGATGATGACTGACTTCGTGTACGGACTGTTGATACCGACACCGTTGAAGAAGGTCGTGCTATAGTACAAGATGAAGTTTATGCCCGTCAGTTGTTGAAGCATCTGAAGACCGCACCCGGTAAATGTTCGACGGCCAAGGTGAGGAGATCCACAAAAGACGTCTTTGTACGTAGAGGGACCGAGCGTGAGTTCGTACTGGTGGTTTGCAATGATTTCCTGCAGCTCTTCTATGAGAGCCGGGTGGGTGATGTCGAGGCGGCGCAGCCGAGAAAGGGAGAGTCCAGCAGCCTCATTCTTTCCCTTCTTCACAAGGAAACGGGGGGTTTCGGGTAGAACTAGGAGGCCAGCGGTGAGGATGATGGCGGGAATGATCTGCAGACCGAGTGGTATGCGGAATGCTGACGAGTTCTCCAGTTTTGACGTGATGATGTTGATGACGGACGCAGAAAGCAAGCCAATGGTGATGGATAATTGATAGGCGCAGACCAGCGTTCCCCGAATCCACTTGGGGGCCATTTCCGATTGATACAGCGGGACTAAGACTGAGATGGCTCCGACACCGACGCCTGCCAATGCCCTGTGTGGCGTCAGTTGACTATTCAAATCGAGAGAAGAAATGAGGCCGCGGAGAAGGAACAATGAAATCAGGAAACATCGTAACAATCGTAATCCGGCAAAGTGAAGGAGAGAGTAGATCATACCTGCCAACAAGAAGCAAGGCAATGACATTGGCGCATACTTGACAAATGGCGCCAACGCAAAACACACCCACAGCAATGAGGAGCGTGATTCTTCGACCCAATGAGTCTCCTGCCGGCGCGGCGAGGAGTGCCCCGACGGCCGTTCCCGCGCTGAGTATCGAGACAATCAGAGACGAATCTTTGGGACATATTTGCGAGGGCACGTCGGATGGTATGGTGGAATGACAGTTGGGGCTAAATTGCGCCTTGAATTCGGGCATGGCGAGGATGCCATTTATCGCACTGTTGTTGAATCACCAGTCAGCGATCCATTGTGTTTGAAAGCCATATATCCCGAAAAGATGTCTTGCGCTGTGCGAGGAGCCTGATTTGAACATGAGATGGCAGGTCGCGCGGCGGTATCTCGCCCCTGAATAAGCTGGAGAATCGGCCGGACTGAAGCACGTCTCAAAGTCTCGCAGCGTCTCAATTCAGCAATATGTCAAGCGCCACAGAGCAACGATCTCCTTGATTATACCCATCGCTTATCGTTCGTTCATCGTCCCATCGCCCGGTTTCCAGTCGCAAACCAGTCCATCGAGGCTCGCGATAACGGCCCCTGATGTGCTTACCCGGTATCATAGCCAAAAAGTAGACCCCCCGACGCAACAAAGAGACCGACCATGATGGCCGGCGCTGACGAGCCAGCGACATTGTCGGGCTTGTGCCAGCCCATGGCAATAGCCATGGTCGAGATTTGGACGTCGTCGATCCAGGGTTGTAACTCGGTTGTCTCACTGGGCGGGATCGCGGCTCGGCATATGTAGCAAAGTCCGCGAGGAACAGGGCCGTCTTGGAGGTTCGAGTGACGCGAATGAAATGGCTAGCCAACTCTGACCGTGTAGGAAGGCAATCGAAGTTGTCGGGACAGCAGGCGGTGCCGCGAACAAGGTTCATTTACTCGCGAAGTCGTCGGCCGTGTCTGTCGGGGGGGAGGGTCCAGGAACGCACAGTCGTCTCAACAGGCCGGCCCTATGAGAGCCGCAGCGATATTTGGCGATGAAGATAAAGTGCGGGAGAGTGGCACGTTGCATTTGAGGCAGGACAAGAGCCAGCATTGGCACATTTGGGATTGGGGAGAGGTTCAGCTGACGGTCACGAGCCGGGCGCTTGACGGGCTGGAAGCGGATTGGGTCCACAGGTTGGCTGGGACTGGCTGAACCGTGAACGCCCGCACCTTCCCAAAATCCATCCACATCGTCTTCTGGACCTGGAACTCAACCACGAAGCCGGGGCTGTGGCTGCGGGGAGCGAATAGGAGGCTGTTGGAGAGGTTTGAGTGGGACGTAACAACCGGAGAGTACCGCAGACAGAGTGCCAGCCAAGGTGCCAGCCAAGTGCCAACGGCTGGTAACGGCTGGCTGTGGCGTCCGAAGGCGCCCTCTTCTCGCCTTCTCCATGTGTGTACTGAACTGTAAAGTAACCGCCTTCACGTACCCACTAACCGCTCGTCTCGGGTCTCGCACCCTCATTTACTCACGTTATTACGCCTTTTTCAATTTGTATCTCTTCAAGTTGGACAGATATCAGGCTGGAGTAGGTAGACGACCGACACGGCTAGCCACGTCTCAGAGTCTCAGACCGCAACTTTTTCCAGACCTTTGTCATCCTTCTCCTTACCTATCGCCATATTGCACCTTCACATGATGGCGACACCTGGCCTCGGTCAACAACAGTCCGACGCTACGAGGGGTTAGATTTTTCTGAGCGGCACAGTGAATAACAAGGCGCCTTATCACTCGTCTGAGGCTGTCGTCTCTTGCACACAGGCGCTGTCTGCAGACTGCACGTGGTGCTTGGCTCGTGGAGTCGTGGATAGCTTCAACGATTCAACCACGCTACCTAGGTCCAACAACCATGGTCCGTTCTCCGAGTCTAGAATGTCTCGCTAGCGGCTCCCTTTCTCCGCGTTTCGTCGCCTCGTCGCTTCGTCGTCCTGTATCTAGGTATATCCGTGGACCGTGTGGGCTGCCGAGCGTCTCTGATCTGTCACCTGTGTGACAGGATTCAGTCAAGTAGGTGCCCTGTGAACGCTTCCCGCTTGTATGGTCGCCAGCTTCTCCAATCTGCCCTTTGTGCAAGGTTGAAGTGAGGCGTCTTGGCGGCGATGTCTCAACACCTTCTTTTGCAGCTTCCATTTCCCTTCCACGCAAGGGGAATGCGCCACCACTTTTATGCAAGTGACCGGTGACCACTGACAGGATGTACTCGGGCTCTCGAACCGCCGTCCAACATGGCCAAGTGGCCCTCAATCGCCTTTTTCACCCGTGCATAGCGGACGAGTGTAAGCCCAAATTCAGCAAGGCATTTCCTAGAATCTTGGACCACTTGACCAGCTCAAGAAGCGAGCTCATTTCGTCCAGTCCTTTACTTGTTTGATAATAATCGCGCTACATGGATGATGGAGCCTGGAGGTGTGCACAGTATGCAGGACACCGTCCAAATGCATTACTTGGCGTGTGCAACAGGGAAAGGTAATCGGGTACCTACCACCATATATCTTGCCATGAAATTTACGAGACGTGTGCATAAACCAATGCCAACGCGCCCCTATTATTGAGAAACACGTCTGGGGCATATCTTCATCCTGCCACATCTTCGCGCAAGTCTCACCACACAAAATTGCCAGCCAGCCACGAGAATGTCTGAACATCATAGCATGTCCCGAAGAAACTCGGCTGTCGGTCTGCCTTCGACGGATCTGGTGGCAGCACAACCACGTGAAGAAAAGACTCATGGCACGCCGGACTACAACACGGGCGTCGCGATTATGGAAGTGCTTCGTGGTGCGGCTGCACAGGGTTCATATCTAAAGGGGGGGTTAAAAGCAGCTAGGTATTGATGGTCCGGCGCTTGAAACACTAGAAGTCTACATACATCGACGAATGAAGCGCTTCGGCGCCTTAACCGTGGGCGTTCTCGGGGAAGAGGGCTGCACGAGATATGATATCACTCGAGATGTGAGTCATGCTTCGCTGGTGGCCCCCAGACGTCAGAATCTAGATCTAGATCCCACCGTCCCGTACGACTCCTGACTCGTCTTGTTTCGTACGCCGAACGATGTTTCATACAGGGCCTCCGCAAGCTGACAAGCGCAGCCATCTCAGTTTGGCGCTCAGCGCAGCCCATTGAACAATATCCAACCGAGGCAGAAGTCCATGAGCTGTCCATCACAAAGCTCGAGTACTCTGTTCCATAGGCGCGGATTGGCCTTTTGCAGGAGGAAGTCTAGGGATATCAACACTGACCACAAGAAGCTAATAAGGGCTCTTGTAAATGTAGAATCAAGCTGACGAGAAGCCCAGCTGAAAAGTGGTCAAGGATTCGCGTTCTTCACAATCTGTCACGTTTTTTCTTGGCCATGGAGGTAAAGACCAGAGCCTGTGAATGAGGATCACTCCGAGGCCAGCCATCCGTCATCAGGGGCATCATATTTCTCGCCTGCCATGCCTACCTACCTACCGGTATACACATGTCACAAGGTAAAACCACCCCCAACTTCCCTGGCACCGTGGCCGAAGAATCAACCGGCTTCTTTGGGAGTAGCTTCCCGGTGGCGCTGCGCTCGTCCGACGGCAGAGCCCTTGTCTGCCCCGAGACATTTCGTGGCACCCTCTATGCATCAGATACATGAGGAAGAACGCAAAGAACAATGCAATGGTCCAGAATTGATGGATGGCGGTGCGTGTTTCTGCTGTGCCGTATGTTCTACACTGTGCATGTCATCGAAGAATACCTCACTGGAGTTTACTGTCTGTCCTCTTAACACTGTACACGCACTGTACTCCCGAGTTCCCCCCCCAAGCTCTTCGCGCAACAGTGGCGCCAAGGGCATTCAGATTCGGCCCCAACGTCAGCCTTTGTGCCACAGGAGTCCTCACATGGGATCTTGTAATACTGGAGAACAAATACCTAGCCTCGGCAGATGTTGAGAAAGTGGACAAAACACGTGCAAACAGCTCAGTTTATCGCAGCTTCAGAACTGGCGCGAATATTACGGAGGAGACGACGAGTAGAGTATGTTTCAAGAATGAGTTGAAAGATGTACGGAGTAGGCTACCAGTACAGATATATGATGAATAAAACCAGAACCTCCTAGACAAACAATAAAGCAAACATCCCATATCCAAAGCGCCAGAAACAGCCCAGTACAACCGCAAAGTGGCGCAAACCACGTATATATCAACATAACCCAACATGCTCAATCAGTTCAAGAAGGCCTCTTGAGTCTTGAGTCTTGAGCCTTCACCCGTCAACTAAACCGCCTAATCAAATCATTATAAAAAAAAAAAAAAAAGGAAATCAAAACTCAAGCGTAACCTCCTGCCCCTTCACCCTCCCAATGACCTGCTCGGGCGCATACTTGGGAATAACCTCATCATCATGCAACATCGCAAACTCCTCCGTGGCATCCCTCCCCATGAAGTTCTTGATCGCCTGCGGCCCACCAGGGTGCTGGTCCAGCCAATTCGTCAAGTCCATGACCACGCCCTTGACCACGACCCAGAGATCGCCCTCCGTGTTATGCTTGGCTACTTCCTCCATAGTGTACTCCTTATCCGGCACTTCAAATGCCTTCGGGTCTGGCTTTTTCGTCTTAGCGGCAGCGTCACTCACCGCAGGGCCATGTGCGGGCGTCACAGCACTTGTCTCCCGAGGAGCACGGTCGCTGCCATCGGTGCCGGCCCCGGAGGCGCTGTTGGCCCACTCGACGGTGAATTTCCCAGGCGTGGAGGGATCCAAGTGCAGGGAGATCTGGCCGAGACGCTGGGCGGCGGTGCTGGCGCCAGAGCTAGCCCCGGAGAGAGCTTCCTGGAATAAGAAGTTGCTAGCTGAGTCGCCGGCGACGCGGCCGTAGACGACGCACCCGAGGAGGGAGGACCCGCCGAGACGGTTCGCGCCGTGGACACCACCGGCCAGTTCACCGCACGCGAAAAGTCCCTCGAAGGGCTTCTGGTCCTTGTTCAGGACCTGGGCTTTATCGTTGATTTCGATGCCGCCCATGGTGAAGTGCAGGACGGGCTCCATGAGGGAGACGTGGAAGTCATCGTTGATGTCAACAGGTAGATTGTGGAAGAACTTCTTGCCCCAGGGATCCTTTTGCTTGCCCTCGGCGATTTCGTTGTACGTCTGGAAAGTCTTCTGAAGATGGTCCGGGGTGCAACCAATCTCCTTGGCAAGCTCTTTGCCAGTCATCTTACGCATGAGACCTCGGCCTGAGTAGTGGCGGGTGTGGAAGTCGAGTGTCTTGGAGGCCTTGGAGTTGAGGATGAGGCGGATGGGGAACTTGCCCTTGTCCTTTTCTTTCCACATCATGCCGGAGACATAGTCACGGTGGCCGAGCTCATCACAGAATCGGTCACCGTCGCCGTTGATTAGGAGGCCGCCCTCTCCGCGGAGGGCTTCGGCGGCCAGGAACTTCCACTTGGAGCCGGGATCCTTGGGGTCAACGAGCCCGGTGGGGTGCACTTGGACCTTGTCCATATCGATGCCATTGCCACCAATGGCCATGACCATCTTCTGACCATCGCCAGTGGCGTGGGTGCCGTTGGTGGTGGCGAGGCCCATGGTATCGGGACGGTGCTTCTGCAGCAAAGAGGTTTCGCTGAAGTCGGCGGCATAGCCACCTGTGGCGAGGATGACGGGGCCATTGACAACGTCCTCCTTACCCTCCACTTCGTACGTGACGCCGGTGATTCTGTTCTCTTGCTTGTTTAATGCGGTAACGCGGGCCTTCTTGATAATTTGCACTCGGTGGGGCTCATTCTCGGCGAGCTCCTCGATACGCTGCATGAGGGCGTAGGTGATGGCCATACCGGGGAACTTGGCATCGTGGCCACGGTGCGTTCGAGGCTGTGAGTGGCCGCCCAGACGGGACACCAGGGTAAGGTCGAGATCGAAAACATCCTGAAGCCACTCGACGGCGGCAGCAGACTTGTAGGTGAGAACCTTGATCAGGTCGGGACGGGCCTTGTCACGGGCTGATTTGAGAGTGTCATCGTAGAATTGCTTCACACTGTCGCCGATATTGTGTTCGACCTGCGTTCTGGTCAAGGCGCCGTTGATTCCTGACGTGGCTTTGGTAGAGTTGCCTCCGAAAAATCCTACAGACGTCAGTACCCGGCATGGACATATTCTTGAATAAAATGTAGATCTTACCCTGCTTATCCAGGAGAATCACGTTGCCGCCGGCAAGATAGATGGTGTGGGCAGCACTCAAGCCAGACACTATAATGCAAAACGTTAGTCCGAAATACCATAACATCGCGGTCGCTACCACTGCCGACGCTTGTCAAGCAGTTATGGCCAAACGCAGTACACAAGCCGGCATTGTCACTCGCGATTGGAGCCCTTCGGGAAACAGGGAGCCAATCTTGACAAGGCGCGGCATTCAATCGGCAAACTCGACGAATACGTACAGCCACCGCCAACAACAATCACACTGGGAGCCATAATGGGCGAGTGTGAATGGGGCGCAGAATGTTGCAATCAGTGCTTTGATACCACGAAGTCGAATGGAAAGATTGTCGTGAGAAGGCGCTCGGTCAGAAGAGTCTCGAGGCGCGATAAGTGAATAATCTAAGGCAAACTTGGAAATAGAAAACCAAAGATACGCTTGGAGATTTGACAGTACAAAGGATAAGGTTGGAAATGATGGAAAGGCAACAACGAGGACTGGCAACAGTTTTTAACCACGCCACATCCGGGGCCGGGCGGGAAATGCTTGGGGATGCGCCGAGGAAGGGGGCAAAAACGCCGGAGGCAGAAACAGCCGAGGTCAAAACGTCAAAACTTAACAACGGTCGAAAACGAAACAAAGACGTGGGGAAGACAGAGCAGAAAGATGCGCGATTGGTGGGAAAAAGGTCTCTGTGGCTAGTGTCGCTGTCATGGCGGATCTTAAACGCGCGAAGGACGTTCCCCGCCTTCATCGTGAAAACCCCACAGTGGCGAAGGTCCCTGAACGCAGTCTCGTGCCTCGAGGTACCGCTTTGCTACTGGCCAATCAGCCGCGGTGTCAGGTCATCTGACCAGGGCCGGGAGCACATGTAGCCTTCTTGATTGGCTGCTAGGATATTTCGGGATTCCGCTTCTATTGCCACAGCCCATAACGCCCACAGCCCCCACGTCGGTACCCACTACCCAGAATGTGCGGCTTGCAGGCCGGCTTTCACATGTCGAGGGGCGCAAAGGGCGCGCAGAGGTTATGCCATGAAATAATGTTCTGGAAGCGCCTCGGGCTATTTGGCATGACGCTTTGTTTTTCTTTTGCCCTTGTGTTGGCAATTTGGAGAAGTTCGGGAAGCCTTGTCCATGTACAACTGCGAGTAGCCGCGCTCGTGATTGGTGCCGTTTGCTCGTGAACGGTGACGTAGCTGATCTAGCCCAAAACACCAGACCAAGAGACCTTCTGACTTCATCCACATGCGCGTTTCACGCCTCCTCATCAACTTGTTCATCCTTCTATGCGCAGTATTGACAGTCTTCACATCGGCCCTGATTCTTGACGCCCACCCAACATTAAAGCATGACAGCCAGCGAAGCCGTTCCACTGGCATGATACCTCGTGAACCCCTCTTCGCCCTCCTCGCCGTCGCCACCGCCGCCATATCATCTCCCTCCCGTATCGACGCATCTGCTTCCAAGAGTTTCCCTCGACAAGTCCACCACGCCATCATGTCCTCCGAGCGCGATAAACAATCCCCCATAGTACCACCCGCAAACGCCCATCCAGACCGCCCGGCTCCCAAGATCAAGATCCTACACCCATCATCATCATCATCATCATCATCATCATCACCCTCCTCCCCCCCCAAAGACCCCCCAGAAAAAGACAAAACCTCCCACGATAAATACGCTCCTCCACCTCAGATCTCCGTCTCTCTCTCCGACACCATCGGCCCCCACCGCTCCATCTCCTCCTTCTCGTCCTTCACCCGCATGAATGCCTCCCTGGCCGCCCTCCTAGCAGACCTCAGCTCCAACCTTACCGTTCTCGCACCGCTCAACAGCGCCATCGACAGCCTTCCCCGGAAACCTTGGGAGGGGTCCTCTGATGATTCGGACGGTGTGAATGGGCCAGACCGCGCGAGTCGCAATATGGATAGCTTTGTGAGAGCTCATCTTCTGGGGGTTGCGCCTTGGAGGGAGGGCCAGAAAGTGAAGACGCTGGGGGGGCGAGAGATTTGGTGGGAGGGAAGGGCGGGGGTGAGGGTTGTGTGTCCGGATGGTATTGAGGTGGAGAGGGTAGGGGGGAGGGTTGGGAATGGGGAGTTGGTAGGTTCTGTGTGTGTGTGTAATATGACATGATGTGCTGTGAAGGCTAATGAGTGAGGTAGTGGATTCTGAAGGGGGTTTTGAAGTATACGTAATAAATGCCTTGGTGGTTGGGAAGTGAGGTATGGGATCACGGTCATGATTGTGTAGCCAAGGTTTAGGAGTTTTATGAAGTCACGATATGTGCTGAAGACTGACGCTGGGGACATGGTTTCGCGTCATGACGCTTCGGACATGTTCTTCACGTTTGCTCCGGGAGAGGTTATGCACTGGGACTGGGCTATGGAAAGATGGCAATGTTTGGTGAAGATTTCATGAACCTCATGATGGGCCACATAATGTTTGTATGGTGGTCCATTTTGGTATAAACTGCCGTGACGGCCTGTTCAGAGTCATAACACAAGAAGAACAATGCTAGATCAAAAAACCCTCCCCATCTTTTGGAAAACTGAGGAAATTTCGAAACCGCCGAACAGAGATGCAAAGTACATAGATGCAAGAAGAGAAATCGTGAACGAAAAATTGTTCCACAAGACGCATCCAATGCAGTAGATAGTTATGAGAAAGGTAAATGAAAGTGGCAAGTCAAGATGTGCCAAAGAAGAAAAAGTAAACAAGAGCAGCCACCAGATGCGACAAAGGAAACGTAGACATGATATGCCAAGAATATAACCAAAAAGATAGCCACAAGATTGTAACAAGAAAGAGTAAATGGCAAGCCATATATGCCAGGACAAAACGTAAGGCCACAAAATGCGATAAGAAAAGCAAGTAAAGTAAATGGCGAGCCAAACCCGCAAACCCCTTGAGCCCTCTTATGTAGCCTCCATCCTAAAAAAGTTCAACCCAAAAATTCCACTCATCCAGGTACCTATGTAGCTTCATTACCATTCTAAAGGAAAAAAAAAAGGGGGTATCTCAAGTGCCCACACCTCCAATACATCCCGCAGGAACCCCGGCACTCATATTGCAACAACAGCTGGCGCTCTCGCAAGATATAGAAACCTCACGAGTACTGCACCTTCAACCTCTTCCCCTCCCCGTTCCCCCCCTGCATCTCCCCCTCCCGCTCCTCACCCTCCGGAGTCTTCCTCTTCGCAACACCTCCCAACGAACCCACAGCACCTAGAGCCCCCAGCCCAGCTGCTGCTGCCGCCGCCGCCGCCGCTGTAGACATGACGCCTCCGCCACTACCCCCTAGAACATGCTGATCGTCCCTCAGAAAACTAGGCCCCGTCCCCGCCAACGGAGTCGCAAAGTTGAGCGGGCTTGGCAGCGTATTACTATCGTGGCCTCGGAATGGCCAGTCCTGATATAATGCGCTCGGACTAGGCAGTAGATCTCCATGAAGAAATCGCGATGGGAGAGCCGAAACGGGTGTTTCGCCATTCATATTCACAGTCTGTTGGGGCGGCGGCCGAGCAAACGGATTCGGCGGCCCAGTTGCTCCCGCGGAGAGTAACGCAGATGCAGAGGGTGAGGGCGGTGGCGGGGGCAAGACGACGGAGCCATGTCGCGGGGCTTGCGTGGGTGTGATGGCGGAACCATGTGGTGATCGGGATTCTGCGCCCGCGCTGCCGGGCTCGGATACGCCATCGGGGATTTGTACCGTTAGGCGAGGACCCCTGGGCCGGGGACCGGCCCCGGGACCTCCTGCTGCTGCTCCGCCTGTGACTTGGAGGCTATTCGCACGTGAAGGGGGCGTAAAGGAACTCTCGGCGCCAGAGGAGGACGTAGAGGCGGTGCGAGAGATTTCGAAGCTTGTTGACATGTTTGATCGCTTCTTTAGTTGGGGTGATGCTGAGGAGCCCCCTCGAGCCGATGCGTCAGACTGCGAGCGGTTGAGTGCTGAGGGGGCGGGGTCTGGTTTCACCGATTGTGCTTCGGAGGTGAAGGAGGCTAAATGTTGGGAGAGGATAGAACGACTTTCTTCAATGGGCGTGAAGATACTGTGCGACTTCTTCTGAGGCATCTTTTTTATGGCCGTGTCCGTGTTCAAAAGAGGCCTTTGTGGCCGGTCTGTCGGTTCCATTGTGACATCGAAAGGAGGCGGCGGTGAGATGTGCGGTCCAGAGATCATTGGAGTCATTTGTTGGTGGCTGCTTGCTGACGGTGTCGGTTCCGTGCGCATGATTGTGGGAATACCCTGAGACGGTGGTTGCGCATATTGAACCGAGGCACGACGATCGTCCGTGTAAGGGGGGTGATGTAGAGTTTGGTTTTGCTGTCGCGGTTGGGAGTGCTGATGCGATAAGGATGGCGGCGGGGGTGGCGGTAGACTTTGCGATAAATTTTGCTGATGCTGCGGATGCTGCTGTTGTTGTCGGTGCTGTTGTTGTCGGTGCTGCTGCTGTTGATGCTGCTGCTGTTGATGCTGCTGCTGCTGTTGCTGCTGCTGCGGTTGATGCTGCGGTTGATGCTGCGGTTGATGCTGCTGCTGTTGGTGCTGCTGTTGCTGTTGCTGTTGCTGTAGTTGTTGTTGATGATGATGATGCTGCTGCTGCTGCTGATGCTGCTGCTGATGCTGATGCTGAGGAGGATATGACGGAAATTGCGAAGGTGGCGGTTGCCCAGGTCCTCCCGGCGGCCCAGACGGTTGATAAATAGGAGGGGTGGGCATATAGGACATTACAGGGTGAGCTCCCTGTGGTTGAGAGACCATGTTAGGTCCTATCCTTCGCATATCGTTCCTCGAATCAGGACGTGATACCATTGGTTGCGGCGTAGTGCCCCGGCCCGGATGACCCGGGTGGCCTGGGTGACCTGGATGACCTGGGTTGGCTGGATGCGCCTGAAAGGCCCCGCCATTGGAGATGGGCGGTGATGCCGAAGGTGTTTGGTGACGGAGTTGGGGAAAGGCGGGTTGTTGGTGGCCAGGGAACTGGGGGGGCATCATTTGATGCTCGAGGCCGTCATGTCCTCGAGGGGGTGTCCCGTCACCGTCATAATCATCGTCATCTTCGTTTCCACCGCTAAAGTCTCCAGGGCCTTTGTGTTCGTTGGGAAGGCCATGCTACACGAACATGTTAGCAAAGCAGTTCGTCCAACACTGTCCTCCTTTGCTTGCCTCTCCATATACATGTGGAAATACGAATGAGCGTGTGGTAAGCGGTTCAAACTCCGACAGAGCAGCACTCACATATTGATACCTGTTAACAAGGTCGCGCATGTCCGATGATGAGTATTCGTATAGTTTCTTGTTGTTTCCAAAAATAAACACGGCGACATCGACTGAGCAAAGCACCGAAAGTTCGTGCGCCTTCTTGAACAGACCACCCTTTCGTTTCAGAAACGTTCTGCAACCATGAAGTTAGTCAGTCGTGTTGTATAAGGCAGACAAGAGATAGGCATACACTGATCGGTTTCGGTCATCTTTGATTGCCTTGATCTCAATCTTTCTGCGACCCATCTTGAACGCGAAACGCGCGCGAAGCGCGATCTGGCGGCGCGGGGTGGTGATATGTGTGATGCGCGCAAGCCGGGAAGGGCGGTGTCAGCCTGTGTCCTGGAATCTCGTGGCCGCAACAGGCTTAGGGACTTGGCGAGCGGAGAAGAAGTCGGGATTCGAGAATTGTAGTGCGCTCACAGAGTCGTTGTGGCGAAGGAGGTGCGCTCGAGGATAATTGCGCGCGGCGCGTGCGGAAATCGAATCGTCTGAATAGTCGTGAATCCCGAATGTTGGCGGCGCCTTTGTTCGCAAAGGTAAAGAGAGCGATTGGAATGGAATTGCGTCAAGGCAATACTCGCCGAACGCATTCGATATGGAAAAGGGGAAAGAAGAGGAAAGAAAAGTGGCGACGGTGAGACAATCCAGAGACCAAGGGCGGCGCGGGTATCAGTTATAGAGGCATAAAAACGTGCTCGAGTAGAAACCAGGGCATCAACAGGGACAAGCTGGAACAGTGACGCAGCAAATGACGCAACAAGGCGAGAGTGCCGGCCAGCAAGGTAATAAGCAGATGCGGTGTGAATGCGGACTACAGCCGAGCTGCAGACACACAGAATGATGCGCTGAGACGGAATCTCCGTGTTGCGGTCAGGAGGTGGTCTCGAGACTTGACGATGAAATCAGTGTGGTTTTGCGCAGCCCAGCGCCACTGGACAGAGTTGTTGCCCCGCGAGAATGATGTTGTCCACTCCTACAACCCAAGGTCCAAGATGCGAGGGGCGCGAAGGAAAAATGCGAAAGTGCAAACGTGCCAAGTTGCGACGGCGGCCTGGTCACGGCTCGAGGTTATTCTGAAGAGACGACAAGAGACGCTGTCAATCGGTCCAAAGACTGCGGTGCCTGGCAGAGTTGTGGTGGCCGAAGTGGTCGCAGAGTGGTCGCAGAGTGTTCGTAAGTTGTAACGTGCGTTTGGGCCACAAGGCAGGTTGTGGTGCAGGATGGGGCTGGATCTGGCGTTGGAGGCTTCTAATAATAGACGTGATATGTTCAGACCAGAAGGGGCAGAGAGGGAGAAGAGGAAGAGGGACGTCGAAGGCAGCGAGAAAAGGCTGGGACTTTGGGACTTTGGGACTGGCGGCACTTGGCAGTGGCAGTGGCAGTTGCATGCAATTACCTACCTACCTACCTACCTACCTACATGCAGTGGCACGCAGTTGCACGCAGTGTGGCTCACAGTGGCAGCCTGGTTCATCGACATCAACGCGTGCGTAGTGGAGACACACCGGACACAGGACCCGCACGGCACGCCAGGCGGCAGCCAGCCCTACCTAGCCCGGCCGTGTGAGACAGTGTGGAATATGATGATAGATGAAGATGATGAAACTAGAATCTGACCACCTGTGCGGAACA
>QEQW01000152.1:0-47332 GCA_004016085.1 Claviceps quebecensis
CCCGCCCCCCCCCCCCCCCCCCTACCCCAAAAAAACGAGATACAAATTCACATTTTGTAAGAGAAGAGAAGTAATTTCCTGACACAACGATACCTGCCTAGATTGTCAACGGAACCAAGAAGTGGATCACGAATGGGACGTTCTGCGACTACTTCGTGACGGGTGTTCGCACAGAAAAGGGCCTGAGCGTGCTTCTAATCGAGCGAGGCGAAGGCGTTGAGACCAAGCCCATCAAGACATCATACTCTGCTGCTGCTGGAACCAGCTACATCACGTTTGACAACGTCAAAGTACCCGTCGAGAATCTCTTGGGCGAAGAAAACAAGGGCATGCATGTGATACTCAGCAACTTCAACCACGAACGCTGGACCATGGCTTGTAATACGTTTCCCCCATGCCTTTCAAGTTTCCACTCGCAACTGGATCTTTCCACTAATATCTTTCGAAACAGGCGGCTCCATTCGTGTCTCCCGAGTCATAGTAGAAGAATGCTTAAAGTGGGCGAATCAGCGCCTCGTCTTTGGCAAACGACTCATTGACCAGCCCGTCATTCGACAAAAGTAAGAAACGCCCTCGGGCCCCAACCCCAAAAACAAAGAATTATCTTACCTTTGAGAGAAAACAAAATATACTAAACGAATGCTCCCTGTCCACAGAATCGCCAAGATGATTGCCCTCGTGGAAGCTAACCAGTCGTGGCTCGAAACCATCACATATCAAATGTGCCACATGCCCTACAAACTACAAGCTCAGCACCTCGCCGGCCCAATTGCCCTTCTCAAGATGAGCGTAACCCGCGCCGCTCAACAAATATCGGATGATTCAATCCAGATTTGGGGTGGCCGAGGCCTTACACAGACTGGAATGGGCAAACATATCGAGATGTATCATCGGACTTTTGCGTTTGATTCCATCTTGGGTGGAGCGGAAGATATTCTGGCTGATTTGGGGGTTCGGCAGGCTGTGAAGAACTTTCCTAAAGCTATGTTGTAACTGACAATGCTTATGGGCTGATTTTTTTTTATCTGCTGTTTTGAGTTTGCGAACGGGGAACTTTTGTTATTCAATGTCATCCATCTCACGGAAGCAGCCAATAAGCTGAAGCGATGTGGCCAAGTTCTTTTGAGCTGCCCTGTTCCTTTATCGCCATGTGCCTCACGGTATCGTAATTTGGCACAGCATTTAACACGTACACAGTATTGTGCCGCCAATTGTGGGCACTTGTGGACAAAGCAAAAGAGGCCACTTGAGGGCCACGGCTGATACTGATAGGCTTACCTCGTCTCACGTTGAAGAAAAAAAGATCCAGGATTGAGCAATTTTTGCCACATTCGCATAGAGAAGCGCCGAGGATTTCCTGTCGAATGTACATGCAGCGGGAGATGAAGACAGGCGGGACAGGAACGTCAATTAAATGTAAAAGCCATGTGACTAATATTTGTTCCTCTTCTTTTTGATGCTATCTTGCCGTTCAAGGCGTATGTACGAAAAACCACGAAATCCTCGTCCGGGTCCAACTGCACTTCCGTGGTGAAGAGCTTAACGCCGTGATTTCCAGGCAAGCCGTGTTCAAAGTGTGTCTCAAGACCTTGTAGACATATGAAGACGACCCATTAAATGCTGGTGAAACCCAGATCCTATACATGAAAGCCGAAAGTTGCCAAAGATAAAACTCTGGGGTTGCTCGCAAATGGAGGGCCCCGAACGACAAAGGAGATGAGTAGGAACATAAAATAGCTTTGGCGTGAACGTTGGTTAAAGCAAGTGAACCGAAAACATAGCATATTCGTCATGGGTATCATGGAGCTGCTACACCAGTTTTTCCCTTGTTCAGTGAGGCAGTGGAGTTATTCCAGGGCCACCATGCGTAAAGTTTGCAAGAGTCCCTAGTTGTTGGGGCATGCAGACTGGACATGGCCACTCTGCTGGCACTTGTAGCAGATCTTCTCACCACCGGACGATTCCTTAGGGCAGTCACGGGAGTAGTGACCAGACTCGCCACAGTTGTAGCACTTCATGCCGTTGACACATTCTCCTGCACATGTTGTTAGAATTGTTTCCAGGCTGTTCGAGCATGTGTTGGAGGTACTAACTGGACATGTGGCCGTAGCCGCCGCAAGAGTAGCAAGTTTTGCCGGCACCGCCGCCGTAGCCGCCGGCTCCGTACGAGTTGCCACCGAAGGAACCGCCGGCCTTAGAGCAGTTTCGGGCAATATGACCTCGTTCGCCGCACTTCGTCATGTCAGCTCAGTCTGTCGGAAACGTTCGGACCGTATGCAGTCACTGTACCTTGTAGCACTCAGTGGATTGACCACCAGGAGCAGCGCCTCCAGCACCGCAGTCACGGGAGATGTGGCCAGCTTGACCACATTTGTAGCAAGACTTGTTGTCCTTCATGGGCTCCGAGCAGTCACGGCCTGCAAAAGTTAGCGTGTGGTTGGTGCAAGAGGGTATCTCAGTCACTCACTCATATGGCCCTCGCCTAGGCTGGAGTCAGCACATATGCAATTAATACGACGCAGTTGTAGTCAAGAGCATACCTCCGCAGTTGTAGCTATATCTTCAGGTCAGTATTGTAATGCAACTTTCCGGCTGTTTCATCAGCTTACCACTTAGCAGGACCTTTGGAGGGACAGTCGCGAGCCTAGGCTGATGTGTCAATTTCCACGCGATTCAGGATGAAGATCGACACAGGACTCAATTGTACCTGGTGTCCCGGATTGCCACCTGCGTCGATGTACGTTAGCTAAGGACGCTGCCGACAGCTCTAGTCGAGTCGAGGAAACAGAAAACGGTAATGAAAGGAAGCAAACTCTGCTTCACGCTGATTGGTGACAGGAGAATGAGAGAAGAAGCAGGCAATGCATCGGGAGAGGGCCGAGGATTGAACGCACAAGAGTAGCATGCTCCACGAGCAGCGCCAGTGTTGGGAGTGTAGTCCATGGTGTTGTAGAGACGGAGGATTGATTTCTGCTGGTGACCGCAGTGTCAGTAACTCGGCAATTAAAGATGGCATGGTGTCATAATAATTCGACAACGACAACATGAAATCTCTGTTGGTAGGACAGCGGGTACAGTGGTCGAATTCAAAAGACGTCCTCAAATGCCAGAGAATGCTCATGAACTGTTGCTTAGAAAGAGTGAAGACGTACATCTAAGTAGGAACTGGTGATGATTGTAGATGGACGGAAATACGGCGAGTCGACGGGCGATATGAAGGTAATCGAGATCTGAAGTGGTCGGGACGAGGATGGGAAAAGTTTTTGGCAATAAACTGCCGTTTTTAGCGGGGCTCGTTCTTGGCCGCAAGTTGCAACACTGAAGACCAAAAAGAGGAGGCGGCGAGTAGGTACATTAGGTAGGTACTCCGTGTGGCTAGTGATTATAGTCGCACGAGAGTGGCGTCGGGAGAGTTGTCCTTCCCGGAAAGCGGGGCAATATACCGAGTACGGACTCACGGAGTATGTACCTACATGTGGCTTCCGTCAAATAGGGCAACGCCAACAACCAAATTGCGCCCAGATCGCTCCAAGTCGGCGTACGGACTCCGGAGGGGGTATATAAACCTAGGCCATTTCAGCTGCTCAGAAGCCCGACGACGATGTGAAGGCCCAAAACAATAAATTATAATTCTGGTGCAAACGGAAGGTGGAAGGCTACGCACCGCGAAGTGCCGGCCGACGCTCTCACACGGAATGACACGCTGATACGCCGATACGCCGATAGGTACACTCAACGTCGTACGCGCCGGGTCGTCATCGGCAACCATTGTATAAGTCAAGTCACCGCTACACTACCTGTGATAAATTTCTCTACAGCACAATTCTTGGTCGACAAACTTGCGCGATCGCCGACAAACCTCTGTGAACGGACTCCCTGTCCTGAGCGCTACGAGTCTACGACTCACGAGTCGCTGCGGGTCACGTGCTCTCGTGACGGCGCGAGCGGGAAGGCGCGTGGTGGCGAAGCTCCTGAGGGACGACGATTGCAGCAGTTTACTTTGACTACACACACTATGCGGTGGACGTGTGGCGGCAAGCTACATAATGACAACTGACAGATTTCAGAAAGGCCGCGAGGCTCTATTCGGAGCTTTCTCCGGTATCTGCGACGAGATTGAGGCAGGTCTTCGGGAGGATCAGCAGGCTCAGGCTTTGGATTTCCAAGCAACACATCGAGCACACCTAGATCAGATTGAGAAATTACGCGCAGAAAACGAGGCAATGCGTGAGCAATTAGCCAAACTACAGTCCTCTGTCAAGACCCAGACCGAAATAAATCCGCCTTCCGCGATCGAGACTGCATTACCCAAGCAATCCGTCGTCCCTTCTGCACTTCCACCAACCCCGGTTGTGCCCGAATCATCGACACCGGCTGCTGTCACAAGCTGTCAGGGCAACTGCTCAAAGGTACTGCGGAGATATCACGCTGTTGCTGCGAATTTCAAAACAGCCAAAGAAGCCTTGCAGAGAAGAAAGATGGAGAGATTGCAATGGGCTCGGCATGCAACATACCTTACGACGAAGCTCCGGGAAGCTGAAGAGCAATATGGCATCAAAATTTTAGATCATCAAGCACCCCTCATGGATGCACCACCCTCCACAGGGATGGAAGCAGAGGAAAGGGTCCTCGATCCTACGCTCAGTTTCATATCCGATGATGGTCCATCAGAGGCCGAGCCAGAGCTGCCAGCTCCATTGTCTAAGGATGTGCCGGATGGAGATGCAACCACTGCGCCAGGCACGAGCTCGCAAACGACACAAGGGGAAGCGTCGGAAGCGAATGGTCTCTTCGGCGCCGACCACATGGCACATGGAAGCAGCAGCACCCTGATAAAACGAGAGTCATCTTCTGACGTTCCAGAGGTTATAATGGAACGAAAGGTTAGTCATAGGAAACGTGCTCATGACGAGATGGACCCAGACGCAAAAATGCTTGTCAAACCTGAAGTGGAGGACGATTCCGGTCCAAACATGTCAACACCAGCCGCAAAACCTAGCACGCAGGAAAGCCTTGACTTGGGAGACATAGCCCAAAGGGTTCAGACTCCCAGAAAACGCCCGCTTCTAGAACAAGACGGACCCCAAACCGATATTACGTCACGCTTCAAACTTGGAGTTGTGACTCCGCTAAACGCTCAACCGCCACGAAAGTCTCAGTCTGCTCGGGTGCCACGCCAACAGTCCGCATTAATGCCCTTGGATGGTAACCTTCGGCTCATAAAACCTACAAATGAAAAGCGGACCGGCAAAGATCGCAGGCGCAAGCTTCATCGTGGCATTGCAGTATTGGCCGAGGACTGTTATCTTGAGGAGGAAATAGATCCCACCAGGGTGGCGGAAGAATCCAGAGCTTCTGCCAAGAAAAGGCTAGACTTTGTCCTTAATGGGGGCATCGAAGAAACAGATGTCATTGCGGCGTTGACGCCAAACATGAATGAGCCGCCAAATCCCGGTTGGGAATCTGCTTTTCGCGTGCCTCGACGCCGGCAACTTCCATTCGATCTTGATGAGAATCGATACAATCTAAATCTACACGGCCCTCGCAAGTCGACCATGCATGAGGATATTGAGTCCAGGTCGCGTCCGTCAATGCCAGAACCCGACAATCGTCCGTTGGTGGGAACGTTGCGCCATAAGCTACCTTCAGACCTCAATCTAAGTGATTTTAAGGTCAACCCCTCTGTCAATGAGGGCCATGGCTTTGCTTTCTCTGAAGTCGTGAGGGATAGGGCTGATAGAGCATGCTTACCCGGATGCGTTGACATGCATTGTTGTGGAAGCATCTTCAGAGGTATGGCAATTGCCCAGCGGCCAAATTCACCACTCACTTCAGCACAGGAAGAAGAGGAGCAAAAGCTCTTAGAGGACTACCTGGGCGCTTCATCGCACCGCCTCACCGTCATGGATAGGGAACAAAGGATGGAGTTGTGGATTAAA
Source organism: Claviceps quebecensis (assembly GCA_004016085.1). NCBI lineage: Eukaryota > Fungi > Ascomycota > Sordariomycetes > Hypocreales > Clavicipitaceae > Claviceps > Claviceps quebecensis. The sequence continues at coordinate 5,940 of QEQW01000152.1, forward strand.
GCAAAGACCCAAGAGCTTGCAAACAGATTTGGCAAACACAAACATAGGTTTCCTCGCATGCAAAGCCCCCCTGGTTTCTGGGACGCCGACTTTCCTAATACTCAGCAGCTAAAGGCAGACAGAGAAGAAGCGCTAAAAAGGACTGAGCATGCAATAGCAGAACGTTACCGCGAGGCTTTGAGGCCTGGTGGACGGTGGAAGTTCATGGACGAATAATTAACACTGGACAAATTAAGAAATATTCATTCAGCATTGCGCGTTCTCGTTGCGCATGTCATGACTGCTGGACCTTTGAAATGTATGGTGCCGCTCTCTAGAACTCTTTGACTTCCCAAGTTGTGATTGAGGAGTAAAGCACACACTTTGAAACTGCGCAAAAGAGGCAATGACTTTTCTTCTTGAGATAAAGGATGTTATGCACGCAATTATGTCATCGGGGGGGGGCAGCGAGTCCAAAACAGTGTCTATAATAAGTTTAGAGACTGTGCTAGCAAATCCCACAGTTTAACGAAGAGGTAGCGGGCTAGACCCAAAGATGAGTAACTGTGGGGCCACATCAAGCCGAATACCCCGTCGACAACCTTTCGCCAAGGCCTTTCTCAAGACTTGTCGTCAAGATCTTCATACTGATCGATCACGACCAGCAAATGGCATCTATGCATCGCCGGTATGGGCATCAGCAGTACTATGGCATGCCACCTCAGTATAATACTGGGGCCATGCCATCCCCCCAAGGATACAACATGCCATACCAGACGTATGGGAGATCACCGCCACCAACGCATCAGTATGCTCCCATGATGGGAGTCAGCGTTCCTCAAAATTATCCTCGCCACTATGAGCAATCCCCAAACCTTGCGACATCATATCAGCCCCCTTCCTCCTCCTTTCTCAGTCACGCACAAGCTCCTTCGACACATCCATCCTCAATGATACCTCCACCCAGCTCTCTTTCACCACAAGCTGTTGAATCAGCTTCATCTCAGCCGGCACCATCACCACCAGTTGCGTCTCCTGTCCTTTCAGAGCGGCCGATCTTCCGCCCTCCCGTACGTTGAATCTTCCGCAATTTTTTCTTTCTCGCTACGATGTTCCGGGATTATCAAGCTGACATGGACATTCAAATAGCTACCTTGGTATTCAAGGCCAGACTTACCATTCCCTAAACGAATTCCACGATCGAGACTCAGGCGGACATCGCGGTCAAGACTTAAGAAGACGTCTTTACCTCCGAATAGTGAAGCTGTGTCTCCTTCCGAACAGCCGGCCGCTACCGGTGAACATCCATCAGCAGATACGAGTACACATGCGGTCTCGTCAGACGCGCCGTCAGGTGATGATCATAACAATGCTTCCCCAAAGTCCTCATCTCCCCGTTTGAATGAGGAGGACCAAAACAAAGAAATTACACCTGAATTGCCGATTCAAACTTCTACGGTCACAACGAAAGACAATGACGCGCTCGAAACTGTCACTGGCGGTGCAGATGTCAAGCACTCCGAGGAGCATACTACTCGCGAAGCAGATGCTCCAAGTGAGTCTGTCAAATCTACAATCCCCGATAAGACTCCCGTGAAAGTTGCACCAAGCAGCTGGGCAAAGCTTTTTGCCTCGTCAGATGTATCTGCAGGAAAGGGAGGAGACTCGGAGACTGCTACATCTATGGGAAGCTCCGGCTCAAACTTGTCTCCTGCGCACAAGTCTTCCCTGGCCGAGGTCATTCGAAGCTTTCGTGTAGACAGCAATAGGAGGGTTTCGCTGATCGAACCCCGAGGTCTCATTAACACTGGCAACATGTGCTATATGAATTCGGTATGAATACTTATTTGAGACGATTGATGCAATCTTTAAGTGTCTAACCGGTGATAGGTGCTGCAAGTTCTCGTGTTCTGTACTCCATTCTACGACTTTCTGGAGCAGCTGAGACAAAAGGCTGCCCACAGCTTCAAGAGCGAAACGCCTCTTGTTGACATCTTGTGAGTATACAGATCGCTTTTTGAACGCGCATCTGGAAGGACAGATTGCTTACTGTTGACTAGGGTTGTTTTCATGCAAGAGTTTAAAGTGCTTGCCTCTGCCAGCACAGCTGACAAACTCAGTCACACCGTGAGGCCGGAGACGTTTGGACAATTTGGAGAACCCTTCACGCCCGAGTTTGTGTATGACGCCATTCGACAGCTCTCAAGGTTTGCAAGCATGGAGGTAAGGAATCCTTTCTGTCCGGCGATGATTTGGTCCGCATCTAATTCATCTTCAATAGCACGGCCACCAGCAAGATGCCGAGGAATTCCTCGGCTTTTTGCTTCAGACTCTTGACGATGAATGCACTTACCTCATGAATAAGTCGTTGAACGGCAAAGACGGAAAGCCTGCAGCAGGTGCCCCCCCTGTGCTAAACGTGCTCGAAGGGTCCGAAGTGACGGGAGATTGGCTCGAAGTTGGACCCAAGCAAAAAGCTGCAGTCACTCGCTCGTCGGGTATCAGTTCGTCTACACCCATCACAAAGATTTTTGGTGGTCTCTTGCGGTCAGAGCTCCGGGTACCTGGGCTTAAAGACTCCATCACCACAGAGCCCTACCAGCCACTCCAATTGGACATTGGCTCGCCGCATATCCGGAATGTAACGGATGCTCTTCGCGGTCTGACCAAACCTGAGCATTTACACGGAGACTTCAACTCGCCTCTGCGCAAAGACGCGACAGCTATCAAACAAGTGTTCATCGAGTCTTTGCCTCCTGTCCTCATCCTGCATTTGAAGCGCTTCCAGTTCGATGCAGAAGGTCATGGCACCGTCAAGATCTGGAAAAAGATTGGCTATCCCCTGGAGCTTGATATTCCACGTGAAGTACTCTCACGCCAATTTCGCAAGATGAATGGTAATGCTCCAATGCCTCGATACAAGCTCATCAGCGTTGTGTATCACCACGGGAAGAACGCCAGCGGCGGCCATTACACAGTCGACGTTCGCAGGCAAGACGGCCGAGAATGGATTCGCATGGACGATACTGTCCTTCGCCGAATTCATGGCGATGAGGTCGCGAGAATCGGATCGGAGGAGGATGTGAAGGACACACACGGGGACAATTCTCCGGCCGGCGGGGCATCTGCCAATCGATATCATGCCATGAATGACGAGAACGCGGGCGATGAAGACGGATGGAAGCAAGTCACAGCTTCGAGCGGTGGAAACAAGAAACTCAACGGCTTCGTCAATGGCACGGGTAAGGTGAGCAGCGAGAAGAAGCATATCAACGACACCAGCCGAGACAACAACAAAGTTGCCTACCTATTGTTCTATCAGCGCATGTAAGACCCATTGTCGAGTGGAGCATGGGTCCCACAATACCAGAGGATAATGGATAATGTCCACGATAATACATCTTTGACGACGGGATCACCAGGAGACCACGAAAAGAAAATGAGTAGATCACAAGGAGATCGAGAAGAGAAAACGAGGGGAAAGAAAGAGATAACGAGGAGGGAATGGTGACTAGAAGAATACGAGGGGAAAGGGGCTGAGCCATGTGCTGTGTGCACTGGATAGTGCGCACCATTCTACCTGAAGTAGTCAATTTGGGGACTGGAAAAGGGCGTACTGATGGATATTGCTCGTTCACGCCACGGAGAATTGCCGGTACTCCGCAGACGTCAGACTTTGAGAGATGGATGTGAGAGGTATGAATGATCTTAAAGAGCTGAATGGTAATAGTCAAGGGATGGAAAATATCAAATGACGGGATTGTTTGAAATGTACTACACCAAGGCTTGAGTATGCCCTTGGCAGGTGGTTGATACAAGGTTTAATGATATGTTTTTCTTTTTGACTGTCCTACAAACTCTCTCTTTACCGGCCCTTTGAAGCGCCTGAACAGCGTACATGCGTGTCCATGCTGTGGAGGCTTGTCACATAGCGTTTTGCTATGCCTGCATAAGTCCTTCGCTCCGTGCCTCGAACTCCGAAGAGGCCGACTGTTATGACTGGCGCAAAAGACACTCTATGAACCTCCGCCACGGCCAAACAGAATTTGCGGTGGTGGAGGGCGCGTGTAATGTTCTTCTCCTGTCGTTAGGAATTCCGGGGTTGACTTAAAAAGTTAGTCGTTAGTCTTCGACTGGACTGACTTGGATTGCGGAGAGCGAAGAAGGAGACCGGGAGGCAGGAGGAGCCGAACAGTGCCGAAGGAGTGGATGAAGAGGGCTAGGATGGCATGCCACGGTGAGCATTGGATGTATCAGACGAGGTCATATCTATAAGTGGTAGGAATAGGTGTACACGGGACTGTGAAGTAGTCCCAATCAAACTGGCATTAACTCTCTCGTCCCCTGTGGCACAGCAACATGATAATCGACACAAACACCCGCTCTCCATGAGTTGTTCTCGTCCTCCCATTCCTCTCTTCCCGGCTTCTCCCATCCTATCCTCTCCATGTTGCTCTTTATTTGGGGTTCATTGGTTCATTTCGCCTTCTCCAACAAGACCTGTGAAGACCTGTCTTAACCCTCTCTTTCCATTCATCTCTTCCTACTTTTACTTGGAAACGGTCATGGAGTCCAGGGCGTCCTTCTCGGCCAGTTCAGCCTCGGCCTCAGCGATGAGGGGCTTGAGGTAGGGAATATCCTGATCCAACGCGTTAGTAGGCAAGTCATACGACTGTGCTCCCATATTGCCAGAAAGGCAAAGAAAGCAAAAGTGAGGTGGCGAGTGATGGAAGAGCATAGTTTGATAATCGTACCTCCTCCGGCTTGGTCCACTGGTCCTCGGGCAAAAGCTTGTGCTGGTAACTACACTGGATGGAGCGGCGGAGACGGTAAATTCGGTCGTAGGCTTCCTTGGGGGAGAGACGTCGCAGGGCGATTTGCATGGATTCGCGCTCCTCTTCGTAGAGGTCGTCGTATCTATATGGAGAAGAAACCCGATATTAGTCACTGCTTGACCTTGAGGCTTGCAGAAAGACGTCATTTGCTGCCATGCGCGCCGCAGGGGATGCGTGCCAGGATCAATCCAGTTGTGTGACTCCCTCTTTTTTGTCGTCATTCCCATCTTCCCTGCTCCATGCGTGTACTTCCCCCCCCATTGAGTCTGCATAGCGTATTCAAGTTCAAGAAAAGACGACGGGTGCTCATTTACCTCAATCCCAGCTTCCTGTAACCAGCGGCATTTGCGTACCAGAGTGCGGCCGGCGTGAACAGCTTGGTCAGCCAGGGGCGTCGCAGGATGAACGGAGCGAGAGAGTAGCCGACCAGCGTCATGATGGGCGATAGTGTCGGCGAGGACGTCGGATATTGTCTTTGCGGTTGGAATCCAAGAGAGTGTTCAATTGAGCAAGTGGCCCAGACTGCATTTCTTTTTGCCGGGGATGCGCGAAATGCGGCGACGGTGATTGGGGGGTTGGAGGTTTGGTCTAGTCACGTGATTAGGAGCGGCGACAAAACGGTGGGGGGCGGATACACGTGACGCAAAGCGGATGACAACCATTTGCGATTCAAACTGACCTATCACAAGATTCTACAGTACGGAGTAAGCTCGCGTGACCCCTCTGTTAGGGAAAGTCGTGATGAACTTGTGAACAATTGAGGGCGTGGCGACCAAATAGCCTGTTGCGCTGCCAGCGCAAGAGGCAGGGCACTGTCTCTCCGGCGGTAGCAGGGATTAGAAAGTCGGAAAAGAGAACGCGGTATGTAGCTAAGGTTGGAAGATGAGTCGGCGTCTTGAAGTCGATATAAAACAGAGCAGTCACAACCGGATCACATATTCCGTCGGACAACCGCGCGAGTGGGTGTAGGTATTGGCACGAGGCGGGCATTTCGCCTTTCAGCTTCCAGCCTTCACACAGAGCTCCTTAATTGATGAGGCGCGCAGCTCAACCGTAATTGAGCCACCTAAATGCACGGAAGAAGATCGATCTTCTGCAAGACCAAGTACCTACATAGAGCGCATCAATTGATGGCTTGTTGGTCCGGACCCGACTTCATCAACGGCAAAACTTGAAAGTGTGTGCGACTCCACAGCTGCGCGGTGCCGCGGTCCCACAAGCAGCAAGCTCCTTCATCTCAATTTATGGTACATACCTAGGTACCTACCTATCTATTTCCTCCTCTTCCTCCCTCCATTACCACCCCCCGTGATCATTTTACCCCGAACCGAGCAATTACCACGCCTGCTTGGCTGCCGTGATATCGCCATTGCCGTAAAACGTCTCCTGTAACACAGCGGGCGTGTGCACCTGTCCATTCCGCGCCTGTTCAAAGTCCATGGCCAGTGGTGCTTGCTAGGTGGGAGAGGTCGGAAACGGTCTCTGCGAGAGGGAGCGTATCACCTGCGTTCCCCGCAGTTTCCGCCTTGTCCCTTCAGTCCCGGCATCGGCACAAATGATCACGCGCAGCGCCTCTGACGTCGGTTACGATTGCGATTTCGATCACGATCGCGACGTGAGCAGTTGATTTACATACTTGACACGGCTGGTGCGGTTTTCTCACGGCATCTCACGAACGAAACAACAACCCACTGGGACGAGTTAGGGCGCTGCCCCGCCCCCGTATTGGCCTGGTTGGCCTGTGGGATTGACTGCTGCAGACGCCTTGGAAAACGATAACGAGACCGAACTTGCGGGGAGGAGGCTCACATTTGTCCTGAGAAGAGATCAAACTGCAGGCTTGCGCCTAATTGAAGCCTCTGGTCGTACTCGCATAGCCCGATTCGAACTTCAAATACCCCTCGAATATTGATCCAGCTTCCCGAATCGCGCCGACGACGCCACGAATCAAACATCCTTCCGTGCCGGCGTGTAATGTCTCACAATCAATCTGCCGACCCAGGCACGGTATCCTCGTCAGCAGAACATGCAACAAGCTCATATCGACCTGCGGCCGACTTTCCAATGCAAGAAACGGTGGCTTTGACTCCCCTGCAGAAATGGGCCGCGTCCGCGTCCGACACCCAGTTCAATGCCTTTGCTGGCGCAGTAGGCGGGTTTACTTCTGGCGTCGTGACTTGTCCCCTCGATGTCATCAAGACCAAACTTCAGGCGCAGGGCATCATGAGAGTCTTCCAGGATGGCCGTCACGTTGGGCAACCCAAGATGTACAATGGCCTAGTGGGAACAGCCAGTGTGATTTGGAGAAAGGAAGGAATTCGAGGCATGTATCGCGGTCTGGGTCCGATTGTCATGGGCTACTTGCCTACATGGGCTGTTTGGTTTACCATCTACAACAAGAGCAAAGTTTGGTTGGCCCAGCATTATGGTATGTTGCTACTGTACCTACAATATCTTTGCCAGAAGTACCAAGCATACTGACGTATCGAGGATTAGACAACCCTCATCTGATTAGTTTCTGGTCCTCCATCATTGCCGGAGGGAGCAGTACGATTGTCACGAACCCCATTTGGGTCATCAAGACCCGGCTCATGTCACAGACTCATTCACCGACAGCCGAATTTGCCGCCGAATGCATGTATCCCGGACCGAACAAGACACCGACGTCCAAATCGATGCGAGGGTCCTCCGGACATTATCGATCGACTCTCGACGCCGCTAAAAAGATGTACTATTCCGAGGGGTTGGTGTCGTTTTACTCTGGGCTTACGCCCGCTCTCCTCGGCTTAACTCACGTGGCAGTCCAATTCCCCACCTACGAGTTTCTCAAAACTAAGTTCACGGGCGAGGGAATGGGCGAAGGCGCAGGAGAAGCACCGTGGTTCGGCATTCTATCTGCATCGGTGCTGTCCAAGATTCTAGCAAGCAGCGCCACGTACCCACACGAGGTCATTCGAACGCGTCTCCAGACCCAGCGACGGCCACTAGCAGGAGAGCAATTCCTCCAGGGGCTTGGCATTTCTGCTCACAGCCAGCGCAAGACAGCTGCAACGATCGACAATCGCAAATATAAGGGCATTGTGATGACGTTTAGGACAATTCTGCGAGAGGAGGGCTGGCGGGCCTTTTATGCGGGCTTGGGGACCAATATGATGCGTGCCGTGCCGGCTGCCACTGTCACGATGTTGACGTATGAGTATGTCATGCGTTTCCTCCACCAGATGAAAGCCGAAGGACAAGACATAGAGCGCCGACACGCTGATTAATGCCGGGGGAGTATCATCCCATGTGGCAAATATTCATCGGGCTCGCCAAGAGCCGGCTGCTACGAGGACTATACATTATCCTCTAAAGACTTGTTCACGTTTTCGGAGAAACGATGTACACATACATACATGGACATCGCATCCTGCCCGGGGATGGAGTGAATGCGAAAGTTCCGCATCAGATACCCCCTCTTCCCCCATTTTTATACCACCTAAACCAACACACGCTTTACGGCAATAGATAAGCCTGGTTCATGGGTATGGATTGACGTACTACTTTTCTTTAATTTCTTTCTCCTGTTACATGTTGGACATGTTGGGCCCTCTATTTACTTGTTTTCTTTCTTATTGAAGTAACAGTGGTGGAAGTGATTTTTTTTTACAACGGTTGACGGTCATCAAAACTCGAGAGCAAGAGCAACAGCCAGGAACTTGAAAGGCGCAAAAGAGAGCACCCACTCCTTTTATAAGAAGGATGGAGTTAGGCACTGGACGATGGGAATTACTACACGGGCGTGGATCGTGGCATGGTGGAGGTACATAGCATGGGAGTTTCAATGGCTTTTAACATAATGTATTCATTTTACGCACGCACATACGCAGACTTGTGGAAATAGAGGCTGCCAAGATAACAGAGAGGCTTTTTATTATTCGTTTTTGCGTGTTAACTCCGCCGTGTTTCCCTTCTTGCTTGTCGAATGCACGACCGTGTGTATCTGAGAAGTGAGACGTCATTAGCCTTGTAGGCATATATGAATATGGATCATGTATGTACTGGTCGCTGATTATATGCCTTGTATGTAATGGCCAGGACGAGAGAGGGTTGACGAGAGTGGCATGTCAGTGGGAAGCTGCTTACACTATAACCAGTATGGCCATGGTAAAAGCCGCACAGGGTGTGTACAGTCTCTGCAGAAGGAGAACAAGGAGGTTAGTAGCCGCAGTTACTGTGGGTGGTGACGGTACGGAGTACACCTCGTGGGTCTGTCGCGAGGGAAGAAAGGAGAGAGACCTACTCGGGGGTCCATTGCGGCCGAGTTGCTGTGTCAAGAGTCTGCCAAGATTCAAGACTCAAGGCAGTTGGCGATGTTATGCGCTTGCGTTGTAATTTGTCGCGCGGTGGTTTTTTTGTTGGGTGTCTGAGCGATTGTCGTGTCGCAAACGCCACGGAACAGCACGGGCGGAGCAGTGACCTCAGTTGGGAACACGGCAAATCACGGAACGAAGCGCGCGGAGAGACAGAAAGCGGGTTGGTAAACGCGCTTTGCGCAAAGTTCAAAGAAAAGCTTCCGAACGGGTCCGGCGCTGCATGATGCGATGCACCCGAACGCGTTGCCATTGGGGGATGAAGGCGCAGATTTGTCTGCTACGTAATTAGTAACTGATTCAAAACAGCTGATACATGTACTCCGTACATAGGTAGTACATAGCTCCAGTTACTTAGGTACCTAAGGTACATAACAACGGTGTTCACTCTTCAGTGGGCTGGGCTGTTCAAACTACAGCGACTGGTGCTGAAAAGGATGACAGAAAACTGCAAATATATGTCCTTCCTATCAAAGCACTAGAAAAAATCTACAATCGCAAAGGTGAGGACACCCAAGGAGTGCTGAACGTCGTATAAGTTCGTTCTCAAGTGCCGCCCGTATTCCTGTAAATGATACCGCATGTTTCCTGGAACAGGCGTGAATTCCCTGCACCAGCAGTAGGTAATGCCGGCCATCAGGCTCAGTGATGAGACTCAGTGAATATGCTTGAGCGAAGCGCTCACTGAATTGGCATGCCGCAAGCATCTACTAAGCGACCTTGCCTTGCGATTGTAGTATTTTCCTTGGTCTTCGAGGGGAAGGAAGGCATCGGTATGTGTCCCATCGATTTGCTCTAATTGCGCCAGCAGATGAAGATTGGAGGATGAGTTTTTGATCGTTAGAACTTAGGTAGAAGTGCTTAAAGCATTCCAATTTCCGATTTAGGTACATATCATATATGTACCTGTATGGCTTTGTGTATGCAGTCCCGCTAAATTCTGTGCCCTGTGTACCCTAATGTACATAACAGGTAGGTACCCAAGGTACATGTAACATAGGTATGTACATATATATAATATTAATATCTGACAGCAGCAAGCTTGTTCTGAATCAGGCTTCTTCATCAGCGCAACAGGACAAAATCGACTTCGTCCCGCGTTTGTGCGACGTGATGCATCGCACCGCGAAGTCGCCAATGAACCCGCCATAAATCACCCCGTGAACCAATGAACCAACCACGCGTGCACGAGTAGAAAAAGCAAGTTGGGCCCTTTCGGCTAACAAGCTGCTCGTTTGATCCCCAGCTCCAGCCCCTCGTTTCCGGCATCGCATCCCACAGGACGAGAAGGTCCACAAACTGGCTGCTTGACTGCTGCTGCTGCTTTTGCCGCCGTTGTTGTTGTTGTTACTGTTGTTCTTGCGACCAGATACATACATAGGTAGACCAACGGCTTTGCGCTGCCCCCTAAAGCGCGCAGAACTTCCCTTCAGTCTCCCCCTTTTCGACCTCCTTCTTCTTCCACCACCCTTCAATCCCTTCCCATCTCTCATCGAATCCGTACTGTGGCTCCGCATAATATCGTTGGCACAAGGACCCTATATTGATCCCCTTCCGCCATATCAAAAACCCCCGCCTTCAGCCGCAATCTTTCCTCTTGTCTTTCCCACCCCTTAACCCCCCAAACAAGGAAGAAAGGAGGAAGTACTAAAGACAAACATGCCCGTCGAGCTGCGCAAGCGCAAGGCTCCTCTGCCGCCTCCCGCGCCAGCACCTCCCCGGAAGAAAACTCCCCGCGTTGATGGTGCGGATAAGGCGGCTTCAAAGGCCAAGGTTGGTGTAAAGGCCAAGGCCAAGGCGAAGGCTGCTGCCAGCAAGAAGAAGGAGGAGGCGGAGGAAACAGAAGAGGAGGAGAAGGCTGTGGTGCCTCAGCCTGAAAAGGACGCTTCTCCCCCTGCTGCCGCTGCTGATGCCGACGCTGCTGCTTCCGCTTCCAGCGCTGTCAGCCCAGCAGCAGCCAAGAAAGTCGCAGTGGGTGATGTCATCGACCTGGATGGATTTGGGGGCGAGATCGAAACAAACGACGGCAAGAAGACGAGTTTGAAGGAACTGGTAGAGGAGAGTGGCAGTGGAGTTGTGGTGTTTACTTATCCCAAGGCCTCTACACCAGGATGTAAGTCTAAATACGAATATTTGTTTTTTGCACGGGCCAGCCGAACACAGAGCAGAAATGGGAACAAAGAAGGCCCAGAAATGGAAAGAAGAGAAGGGTGATCAACAAAGATTGACGCAATGTGGAAGGAACAACGGGTCCACAGAGATATGAATTCTCTACTCTATATGCTAATTGCTTTTGATGTTCTCTCTTTAGGTACTACCCAAGTCTGCCTATTCCGCGACGCCTACACGTTGCTTACTGCTGGGGGCCTCGCCATCTACGGCCTCAGCACGGACTCACCAAAGGCCAACACGACATTTCAGACCAAGAAGAACTTGCCGTATCCGCTTCTCTGTGACCCCAAGTCGACCCTCATTGCGGCTATCGGCATGAAGAAGCATCCCAAGGGCACGCAGCGCGGGGTCTTTGTCGTGGACAAGACGGGCAAGGTCCTTGTTGCGGAGCCGGGAAATCCGGTGGCTACGGCGGATAGGGTGAAGGCTTTGGTGAGGGAACTGAAGAGGTGATTTGTTAAGTGTCTGGCCTGTGATGTTGAAGCTGGTACGGGATCATGGATGGAATGGTAGGTTATGTGCGTTGTTGTTTTCTGTCACCGTTTCATGCTGTGAAATTTGTGAAGCTTGTGTGAAGAGAATCAGTTTTTTTTTTCTATTCTTAGTTTTAGCGAATTGGAGCTTGGTCTATCTCGTGATTGAGGATCGATATGAAAGATTCTATTTTGTGTGTGTCTGTCACGACTCACGGTGGTCCGAAGTCTGGGTAACGTCGGATATGCCAGAGTTGTGGTCTGCAGAAGACAAGCTTGAACTGGGTGAACTGTATGTAGTTCCAACTCACATAAACCCCACTGAACCAGACTGAACAGTGAAGAGTGGCTCTTCACTCAAGTACACGTTCCTATGCTACGGACATATTTCTCTCGGCTGGACTCGCGATCAACTACATATATTGACGATTACCTACGCGACCACCAAGGCAGACTAGAAGACAGATAACTACAGTGACGTTGCTGTCACGTTTATCAGCAGAAAAAGGGAAGACAAAAGCATTGCTGCGCATTTCAACAAATTCAAGAACGCGATATTCGCCCAGTCTTCACGGAACACCATCAATGCGAATTATCGAACAACCGACAAGGGCTGAGAGCTGACCAGGCTCAATAATGTGAGGTACCAACTGGCGTCACGTGCCTTTGGCCCGCGGTTCGCGACCGCGACCAAGTCCCGGCAAAGCATCGGCTACGGAGATTGTACATTCGAAGCCCGGCAACCTCGAAACGCATCGTCAACGTCCACCAGCATCCCAGACGAGCTACTCTCTGCCCCGAACCGACCATCCCGACTTTCCACCCCATTGCAACGCCACAATGTCTGCTCAGGCCGTAGCCAAGGCCGCTGGAGGCGTTGTTTCTATCGCACAGGTACAGACAGATACTCACTCCGCGCCTGCCCCATCACCTAGACTGACCACCTGGTGTTCCCTGCCTAGAAACAAACCCTCCAATCAACAGGAATATGGGAAACCATCCGCCGAGCCCTCGCCCTCGATCCTAACCGCTCCAACGGCGTTCCCCTGAACCCTTACTACCGTAACCCCGCGCCCGGGAGCAACGACCCAGCCGCGTTCGAAGACCCCGTCACCATGCCCGCCGGCGATATCGCCAACAACCCGTACTGGAAGCGCGACCACCGCAGGAATTACCCCCGACTGAGCGTCATGAAACAGGCCGACGTGGCGGGCTTGTTGACCCTCGGCAGCGCAGCGAGCCCCAAGGTGGAGCTGATTGGGGAGGCGGGTGAGCAGCAGCTCGTCAAGGTGCAGGAGGAGGGTCAGAAGATGGGCCTAGCTAAGTGTCTGGAGATGGCGACGGGGGATGTCACCAAGGATGTGTTTGTGAATGGGTTGCCGCCGCTGCCGAGTGGGCAGAGCTTGGTGGGGGGGAAGTGGGATGTGTATGAGTATAAGATGACTGAGGAGCGGTCCTATCCGGAACGGTGAGTTCTCTTGTTCTACTCCGGCCCTTCTGTTTGCTTTCTTTGATGTGGTTTCGCCATGGCAATGGATATTGTGTGATGGCGAAAGCGGAGGAGCTTCAGCGGCTGGGAGTGTAGGTCGCGCTGGTTGGAGAGTTGAGATATGCTAACTTGAGGTATATAGATACCCTTGCCGGAGTTTCGAGTAAAATGGGTAGGGGGGAGGAGAGAATGATGCGCAGCGATCGAATTCTGTACATAGAGGATCGAGGTGGGGGGTCATAGACCTTAGACGTTGGGGAATTATTCCCCTCTTTCTTTTGTGATTTACCATTTCTTGAGGGGCCTCGCTCTTGTTGTTGGCCGACTGGTTGTTTGTCTGTGACATGAACTGACACTTTTCCCTTTATACTCTATCACCAACGCCTAAAAATGAATAAATCAAGGACCATACTCCGTAGTGGTATCGTGAACCCAGCATACTCAAGCACACCCCCAACTTGGACATCCCAATATAAAGCAACTCCAACACTTCCTCTTGTCAAATCATGAAGCCATCCTCTCCACCACCTTGGCCTTCCCCTGCGCCCTCTTTACCCGATCATCAAAGTCCTGCACCCCCTCATCGCTATTCTCGGTCGATAACGTCTCGGGCTCCACCAGCGCATACAGCATCTTTACATTCTTGTGCAGTCTCGCATTGCGCGGTAGCGGCGGCAGCGAGCAAGACGCCGTAGCTGTAGCTGGGGCGGCATCGCGCGCGTCGTGCTCCTGCTCCTGCTCCTGCTCCGAGGCCGTGACCTCCGGGGGCATCCTGTTGGCCCAGATGATGGCCCGGCTGGCGAGGCGGCCGCTCTCGAGGAACTTCTCGAAACCCGTCTGCATGCCGAACTGGCGGCCTTCGGTGCGGCCGGCCTGGGCGCCGTCGGCGAGACCTTGGGTGTAGCCCTGCTGGTAGAAGGTCTGTTCGAGGTTGAGAATGGAGTCGAAGGGGTCTGGTGAGGACATTGTGCAGATTCGTTTTTTCTTTTCCCTTCCAATCTGGTTATGAGGGCACTAGGAATTTTTCCGCTGGATATAGAGAATCTCGAGATGTGATAGTGTGGGCGCTGCCATCGTAGGGAATGGGATTTGTTTGATCGTGGTAACCTAACGGTGGTGTTTGTGAACTTGTGGACCTTGTTGGCGGGGAGAGGGGTGAGGCTTGTACCTTGTTAGGTACCTAACTCCAAGTACAAAGTTGTACCACGGTACCTACGCTTGTACGCGGGGGGTTTCAGACTTCAGCGACCGATAGTGGGATGTTTCTTGAAAGCAAACGTCACGATGAGCTTTGCAATGCGGAAAGAAAAAGGGGGACAAGAGATGCAGCTGAGTGGTGCTCTATCTGCAGCCTTGCGACGGCAAAAAGCGATATTGACTTGACTGCGTTTGTGAGTTGTAAATTTGTACATAACTGGATGTAATATACGACGGTCACGACCCCTCCATGCACTGCGCAGATGGCGCTACCTGCAGAAATTCAGAAATCGCGGATGAGTCAGTCCCGTTGACTGCCTTCTCATCTCTTCTTCTCGCCCCGCAGATCCATCTCAAACTCTCCTTATCAGGCAAGACCAAACCACGCAAGAATCCCAATTCGCGTGCAGAACTCCTCTTTGTGATGCCGGTCGAAACCCCCATTCTTCCCGTCAAGGGCAAGAAGAACATCCTCATCACCTCTGCACTGCCCTACGTCAACAACGTGCCCCATTTGGGAAACGTGGTGGGCAGCGTGCTCAGCGCCGATGTCTTCTCGCGCTTCAGCAAGCTTCGCAACCGTCCTACACTCTATATTTGCGGAACAGACGAGTACGGAACCGCGACCGAGACCAAGGCGCTCGAAACGGGTCAGACGCCTCAGCAGCTCTGCGACGAGTTCCACAAGAAACACAAAGAGGTCTACGATTGGTTCGAGATTGGCTTCGACTACTTTGGACGGACCACGACGGAAAAGCAGACGGAGATTGTCCAGGACATCTTTTTAAAACTACACAAGAATGGGCTTCTCGAAGAACGCACGACAACTCAGCCCTATTGCGAGAAACACGACGGCTACCTGGCCGACCGATTCGTCGAGGGGACATGCCCGAAATGCAGCTATGATGATGCGAGAGGAGATCAGTGTGACAAGTGTGGCGGTCTGTTGGATCCATTTGAGCTGATCAAGCCTCGATGCAAAGTGGACGGCGCGCAACCTGTACCGCGTGATACCAAGCATATCTTCTTGAAGCTTAACGAGCTTCAGCCCTCCATTGAGGAGTGGTTCGAGGATGCGCACAAGAAGTACGGCTGGCCCGCAAACGGCACAGCCATCACCAAGTCATGGCTAACCAAGGGACTCGAAGGTCGGAGCATCACGCGTGATCTCAAGTGGGGTGTCCCCATTCCGCTGCCTGGCTACGAGAAAAAGGTCATCTACGTGTGGTTCGATGCCTGCATAGGCTACCCTTCCATCACTGCCAACTACACGGACGAGTGGGAGAAATGGTGGAAGAACCCGGAGGACGTCTCGCTCTATCAGTTCATGGGCAAGGACAATGTTCCCTTCCACACTGTCATTTTCCCCGGTTCGGAAATTGGAACCGGCGAGAAGTGGACCATGCTGAACCACCTGTCGACAACAGAATACCTCAACTACGAGAACGGAAAGTTCTCCAAGTCACGAGGCGTCGGTGTCTTTGGCAACCAAGTCAGGGACATTGGTATTTCCCCGTCGGTCTGGAGGTACTATCTCCTGTCAAACCGGCCCGAGACGGCGGACACCCAGTTCGAATGGCAGGCTTTTGTTCTTTCCAACAACAGTGAATTGCTGGCCAATTTTGGAAACTTTGTCAACCGAATCGTCAAATTCGTCAACGCCAAATGTGACAGCACCGTGCCTGACTTCTCAGCCTCTTACACCGACGACACATTTGACTTCCCCGCGTGGATTGCCCGCGTCAATACCCTCTTGGCTGAATACGTGGACGAGTTGGAAAAAGTGCACATTCGAGCCGGTGTGAGAAAACTCATGGAAATCAGCACCGAGGGCAACACCCTGCTGCAGTACAGGCTCGACAACGCCAACCTGGTTGAGCATCCCGAGCGGACCAACACCGTCATTGGTCTCGCCCTCAACCTCTGCCATTTGCTCGCGTCTCTTGCCTCGCCATATATGCCCTCCACGTCCGAATCCATCTGCAAGCAGCTGAACACATCGCTCGCCCACATCCCGGACGTCTGGACCCCCGAAGTTCTCAAGAGCGGCCACAAGATTGGCAAGGCTGCCTATCTATTTACCCGCATTGACGACAAGAAGGTGACGGAATGGAAGGCGCAGTTTGGCGGTAGCGCCGAGTCTCGCGCTGCGGAAGAGGCTGCCAAGAAGAAGAAGCAGGAGGAGAAGGAAAAGAAGAAGGCTAAAAAAGCTAAGAAGGCTGCCGAGGCTGCTGCTGCTGCTGCTGCTGCTGAGAATGGCGCCACTGTCACCGCTGCCGAGACCTCACCAGCCGAAGCAGGTTCTGTTGAGAAGGCCACTGAGATCTCACCGGCCGACGTAGAATCCGCTCCCAAAGATGCGGAGAATGGAGGCAAGGAGACGCCGCTGAGGGGGCCGCGTACGAAGGACGATTTCTTCAAGGATCTTGTCATTCGGTTGAAGAAGCCCACGGATCAGTAGGAGGGTGGATTTGGAAAGTCGAAGTTTAAATTCACTCTCTGGACTCGGGTGCTGCCTGAGGGTGGTCACACAATAGCACTACAAGTGGCAGCATGGAAGGATGAAAATGGGCTCAAGAAGAGAAAGTAGAGGTGAACCATGGGGGCGAGCACCATGCTTTGGGGTGGTGACGGGTAAAATTAGGTAGATGGATGCCATGTGTAGGGCGCATCACGTATGGCATGGCGCAAGGGGTGTGTGTGCGACTTTGAGGGTCTTGAAAGCGACGATCTTTTATATACAGTGTACTTGATGAAATAAAGACAAGACATCTTTGCGACTCGTGCGGATGGATGACAGTGTCACGGAAACGACTGGATTGTGGTGCCGAGTCAACATCCGATGTGCATCGTGGTCCGGAGTCTCGCTAAGGATTGGACTGTGATAGACATGTGTATCTCTCAGTTACACTACACTACGCTTCAAGGTCCAGCGCCGTAGCCTTTGCCTGTCAGTCCCGATCCTCCTTGACTCGTCTGCAACCTGCGTCGAGTTGCCGCCACGAGAACTTCAACGACATATGTACTCGGTGAAAACTTATGCGACCTTCGTCATATGTACCTTGTTTCAGCAGTCCTTCAGAATCTAACTCAGTCCGCAGTCGCCGGTCGGGTCACAATACGGTCAAAAGATGCATGCCATGTTGGACAAAGGGATAGAAGTAGCTCAATTGCGAAGTTTAGTTGTGCTGAAATGACTCTATTCAGTTGTGTTCAACTTGTGTTGCATTCGTAGAGAAACGCCTTTGATGTACACACATTAGGTACAGTAGGTACCTCTTAGCGTTACAAGGTACCAACTACGAACCCACCCCCATAGAGGTTAGGTACCTCCTAAGCCCGCTGTCGAGCAGAGGGGCACGCCGCACGACTCGCAGTCTCGCAGAAGCTTTCCCTTCAACACCAAAATCCCATCCCGCGAAACCCGCCACACCACCACACGACAGCAAAATCGCAACGACCAACTCCGTCCGGCGCTCTCAGTGCTCACCCCCCCTCTCCCTCCACCGACGCGCGCACCCCGGCCAAGGAGCCCCCCTCCAACCATGGACATCCGCGTCCTTACCATCGAAGACCTCCCCCTCATCCAGCACGCCAACCTCGAGAACCTCCCCGAAAACTACTTCCTCAAATACTACCTCTACCATGCCCTCTCGTGGCCGCAGCTGAGCTACGTCGCCGTGGATGTGTCGCGGCCGCGCAAGGGGCCCTACGAGTACCCCAAGATTGTGGGCTACGTGCTCGCCAAGATGGAGGAGGACCCTGCGGATGGGATCCCGCATGGACATGTGACGAGCTTGAGTGTGATGAGGACACATCGGCGATTGGGCATCGCGGAGAAGTTGATGAGGCAGAGCCGTGAGTCCAATCTTTTTCTTCTTCTTGGAGCTTGAGATTTGAGTTGTGCGCATTTGTCATGTTATGCTACCTATTCTTTTCGCGAGGGTCTCTTTAATGAAGGCAGGAGGAACATTTGCGGTCCGGGACACTCTGTGGTCTCTAGAGATGATGTTGCTTCGATTTTTTGATTTTTTGCTTCTTGACCTTTCTACCTTTCTTTACGCCTACTACGACAATTTCGCCTCTTAATATCATGTTTGTTTGTTCTTCTGCTGCTGCCCTGGGCTTGTCCACAGAATCGTGTATGCACTGACACAACCACGCGCCCAGAACTCGCCATGGTCGAGTCGTACAACGCGAAATATGTTTCCCTCCACGTGCGCGTCTCCAACACGGCGGCTCGACATCTCTACGAAGATACGCTCAAGTTTGCGAATGAGAAGACGGAAGCAAAGTACTACGCTGACGGCGAGGACGCCTTCTGCATGCGCCTGGACCTGTCTGGCATACAGGCACAGCTCGATAAGGACGCGTTGGAGGAGGAATCTCAGGAGGAGGCCGTTGATGAGGGTGACGCGGTGGGTGAAGTGGGTAGGGATCCGGCCGAGGGGAAGAAGATCAAGGTGGCCGTGGGGAGGAACCTAGGCGTGGGTGCCCTGGTTGAGAAGGACGCGACAAAGAAGTAGGGGGAGGGTACTCTTTTCCTTTTCGGGCTCCTTTACTTTTTCGTTTTGGCGCTTTTTCTGGCCTTTCCAATTACGTCTTCTTCTCTGGTCTTCTTGGCAAGAAGAAATGGCAAGGCCATGATGGATTTAGACTTGGAGTATTGGGGAGTTTAGACAAGATGTCCTACCATTGGGTACAAACAATAGTCGGATGCACTGGGTTGCACTGGGTGCATGAGATGGATAGAAAGGATGACCTTTCTCGGATAGACGGTACTCAGGGCCTCATGGTGTGTTTTCCGTATTTAAATGGGAACGCGAAGCAACCATATGCACCAAAGTCGACGTCGAGGTGACAATATCATTAGAAGTCGTCTTGGGCAGGGAGAAAGCTGTGCTCGGCGTTGGCCCGCTGCAGGTGGTTCTTCGCTTTCGTCTTTTGCACAAATAGAAGTTGCAATTTTGATGGGTGATGCCATTGGCGAACATGTGCCCGTGTTTTTCTTACTCGGTGTCTCAATCCTGACATCAGACACGTCACGTCACGTCAATGACTCGGTGATGTACAACATATTGAGCAAGAGACAGGGACTTTCTTGTTAACGCATCACGCCCTTTGATTTCGTTTCAACTCAATATCTTCACATCGAAGCCGTACATGCTGTACTGTCACTTTAACTAAACTACACAGAAAAGCTTTCCCATCTTCCCCTCCCTCTTCTCGTGCGTTTTCCTTCTTCCTAGACGCGACCGGAGCCCGTAATCAATGACATAACTCCGTCATGTCTTACTCCTGATGACGCTCATAGACGTCCAGTGACTATTCTCTCACACCCTCAGCCCCGACTCCTATCCCGCACAAGCCAAGTCCCTCGCATACACCTCATCGGCCTCCCTCCGCAGCCTATCCGTCATACGCACCAGCTCGTCCGTCGTCTTCTGCAGGGATGCCTTCTCCGCACCGTCCTCCAGAGACGCTAACCGAGACGTCATTTTTCTTACCTGGTCTTCGAAACTCGCCACGACCCTGTATTTCGCGGCGGAGGCTGGACCGGGGACTAGCCCAGGGGCAGAGGTAGGAGCAGGGCCAGAAATACCGGTTGCTTGAGGGATATCGTCGTTGGGCCATGCACCAGGCACGTCGTTGTGCGGGCGGCCACTCCCTCTGGTGGTGTCCATAAACGGCACTGGTCCTCTTGCGCGGAAGGGATGTTCGCCTTGATCGTAGTTTCCAGGGCCCCAGGGGTGCATAGGATGTATAGGATGCGAAGGGTGCGTATGAGGCGTATGGTGCACAGGGTGCGCATGGGGAAACCAGTGCATAGGGTGCGAAGGGTGCGCAGAGTGCATAGGGTGGTGCCCTTGTCCTGCGAATCCAGGAACCCCCGGAAATCCTTGAGGTCCAAACGGTCCACACGGTCCAAGAGGTCCAAGAGGTCGTTGCGGCCGCGGCATCCCAGGAATCCCCATCGGAATATTCTCGCCACACATTCCCTGTGGCCCCACGAAATAGGAGCCGCGCTGCGAGTGTCTTACGCTACCTCGTCTAGACGCATAGCTTTGTGAAAGACGCGCAGAAGATGCGCCCGTAGCCGTCGCCGTCGCCATTGCCATCGCGGATATAATCTGGGGGTCGACAGGCATGGGAGGAGCAGGCATTCCAGCAAAGGGACCGGGGCATGCTCGGCCGGCTCTCCCCTTCCTCAAGTCCTTGTACGCCCTGCGCACCTCTTTCGCATTCTGCCGCCGTTCTTGCTTCTCGGCTCGTCGGCGTTGTCGCCGCTGACGCTTGTGCGCCTTGCGGGACTGCCTCTGTGTTTTCTTGATGCCTCTCCACTGCGCTTGTAGGGCTTTGATCTGGCCCTTGAGAGCCCTTTTGTTTACAGGAGGGACCTGGTTCGATGGGACGGTCCCGGGCGTCGTCTTCAGGGACTTCAGTTCTGCCTTGAGCGCCTCGACATCGCGCTTGGTGCGTCTCTGCTCAGGATGGGATGCCCAGTCTTGCAGTCGCGCTGCGTAGAGGGGCAGCTGGTGCTCTTGGATGTCGTTATAGTCGGGAAGAGAGCCGACGGAGGAAGATGCGGAATAGCTGGAGGTAATGGATGAAGCTGTCGAGGATGTGGACTGAGCACGTGGTTGTTTTTCGTCGTGGTGAGAATGACGGGGACGCCCCCTTGTCTCTTCATGGGCGTGGGCAGGAGGGCGACTTTCATAGTGAGGACGCTCATGCGGACCTCGCTCGCGATGGTCAAAAATACCAGGTCCAGGATGGCCATGCGGGGTGTCGTTTGCGGAGTATAAGTCTTCTCCACGATCAGAACGACACCATCCCGAGTTGCCGTCCATGGACCACGAAAAAGCCCCCATGGAAGTCGGAGGGTTGCCAAAAGTGTCCTGGCTGAATGTCTTGTCAGAGTTAGGGTCACCAGTCTTACGGCCAGGGCTCCCAGTATTGCCATCTTGCTGTTCTGCTTGGTCTTGCCCCATCGAAGGCCCCTTACGATCTTCTGTGGAAGTGCCTTTGCTGTCCTCAGGTGGCAGAATGCCACTATGATAATCATCAAAGGACAACCCTTCCAGGCTCGTCGTACATGCCTCGACTTCCTGCTGCACTTGTGGTCCAAATTCCTGTTCCAGCACAAGATGTATACCCCTTGGGCCAAAAAACTCTTCATTCCACTGCTGTACAGTTTCTCTGATAGTCCTCCTCCTCGCCGCAGCCACTGCTACTGGATGTTCCTCCTCACGCATAGTGTCAAGCTGCGGCTCCATCCGAGTCATGGAACTAGCAGTAGCATCATGCTCACTCGTGCCCTCCGCTCTCAGTTCTCTCTCCCAAACGACCTGCGTTCCCCTCGTAGCAAGATCTGGCAGCAGGAAGTTCATAAAAGTGGCCCAATCCTGACGGGTCACGTCTCTGGCTGCCAAGTCGTCCTGGTAGGGAAAGTGGCACGGGACAGAAGAGTCCTGGACATTGAGCCCGACGATAAAGGTATCTCTATGGCCTATGTCCGCAGTAGCGGGGACACGTCGTGAATCAAAGTATCGTGTCGCACTGTACTGCGCGCGCAGCATCTGATCTCGCTGAGGGGAGTTATGGTAAAGGTGTGCGCTTGACGACGTGCGCGGCGTCATGGGGGGCGTGTAGATGACATGATCCCCGGTCCCAGAGGAGGAGAAGGAGGCACATGATGCCGCATCGTCGGGATGGGCAAAACCGGTACGTGGTGAACTGGTGTAGGTGTTTGATTCTGAGTAAGGCGGGGGCGGGGCGCCGGCGGCCTGGACGTGGAGAGTATTTTGTGTTCGTCTCATTGCTGTCTATCTCTAGCACGTTTGTCCTCGTCAAGAGCAAAAGGGGGAAAAGGGGATGAGTATGATAATGTCGTGTTCTATCGCTGGAAATACGTGCAAGTTAAGTAGTGGAAGTGCAGTGAAAGCGTCTTGGGAATATGACAAGAGAGGAAAGAGAAATGTGAGGAGAAGGGAAAACCGTAAACGTGAGAAGAGGGGTAACCGGAGGAGAACGGCGACGTGATATCTTATTAAGCTACCAAGGACGAAGCATGAGCACTCAACTGTCAACTAAATCATAATTAATCCGGAACGATAGGGAACTAGGTACACAGCCCTGTGAGTCTATGGCTAAGGCTGACTTTGTGCTGCCTCGATGGGGTCGCAACGTGAATCGTGATCGCCTGACCAACATGTGGACTCGTGGCCGCTGCAGCCACCGGCGTTTGTCCTGAAGCGATCCGTTGACCAATCAAGGCGTGGTATCAATGTATGGGTGTATCACAGTCATATTCGGCTGAGTAGCATCAATGTGATTCGTGGGTCGCAGGTGGAATGAACGCATTCTCCAGCTTGGTTTGCCTATTGAAATGCGCCATTCAAGGCCTTCTATGGCCGCTACCAAATAACAGCCTACGTTGCCCGTTTGACGAGGCCGCCAGGGCTTCTCAGCAACTTGCATCGTTGGGCTCAGCGTCGCGCAGCACAATTCTTCTCGTCGTTCCTTTGCTATGTGGTATAAGCATGACTTTCAACCTTTTTCCCATGCCGAGTTTGGGTATTTGGATAGATCTCGTCGCGTCAGATAGGTATACCTCAAGCATCTTTGCCTGCATTCGACCAACGGCTGAGACCGATCATCGATCGGAGGGGTCGCCAAGATGAAACTCAGCGTCCTCTTGCTTGTAGTGGTCCGAGATTAAGCTGGCCAAGTGCTCCCGGGAGTGGGTTCCACTAAAGATAAGGTGTTAGTCTCCAAATGTAGAACAAGACGAAGACGAAGAAATAGGAGGAGTTAGAGGAGGAAAAGACGCCGAACATAAGGAGGGCAAGGACGAAAATGACAAGAAGAAAAGAGACGCCTCGTACAGATTGGTGATGTAGGTATCGATGAACTGGGCAGGAACCAGCTCCGTTACGGCAGTCCGAACCTCCACACCGTTCACCATACTACCGTCAGAAAAGCTCACAGAGCTCGACGGATCGCCCCACTCGATGAGTGAATCCTCGTCAAAGGGATTGACCGGACTGAGTTTGTAGACTCCAGCCAAGACCACCACTGCAGTGCCCTGCTTCTGCGCAGCTCTGGCAATAGTGCAAGCGCCCGCGTCGGTGACGGCACCTCCGTTGGCGACGATCGTTCTAGCGCCGAGAATGACTTTGCTGACTTGTGGCATATAGGCCATCAGGCCAGAGTTCATGACGTTGATGACCGTAATTCCTGATGCCGTGAGCTTTTTGCGGAAGTTGGCATATTGAACGCTGCCATTCTGTTGACGAGTGGCTTCCGTGACGATCAGGACGGTAAACTTGCGCTTGGCTGCCGCTCGGAGGATAAATCGCTCTACAGTTGTCGATGGCTGATGAACAACAATGTGGTCTCCTGGTCGAATCTGTACCTCAGCGAGCGCTGCGATTTGGTCATCCACGGAGCTGATCTCATCCTTGATCTCTTCGATTCCGTCAATGACTTCTGATCTGAGTGCATGAATCTGGCTGTTCGTCTGGTGCGCAAGACGCGTTGGAGTCGAGGTACCCGAGTTGCGGTGTGGCGAGCATGTACCATCGCCGAGCGAGGGCGATGACACGGAGAGGAGGTGGAACAAGGACTTTGGCACATTGACAGAGCTATATGATGACAAAGGTCCTGGTCGCGGAGGCGGGTTAGCAGTTTCGGACAAGTCGCTGCCACCCGAGCTCTGCTTTGTGTACGTCGAGGGAAGCCGCGGCGAAACGCTCGTGTGATCTGAGAGAAGAGGAGGTGTCATGGGTGCTTCGCTCGGCGTCTCGCTTGATGCTTCGTTTCGGTCTTCGACTGCCTCATCCCGAATGAGGGCAAGGATTCGGCGTACAATGTTACCGATGACGAGCTCTCTCGGCTGAGCCTCTACCAAACGACGGCCCATTCGAGAGACATTGTCGATAAGTCCATCCACGTCATGCCATTTGGAGCGCGCAACGACTTGGAGAAGAATATGAGCAGTAGCCACGGCACATGGCTCCGATCCTCGTATCTGCCGCCTCTTGAGAAGTCTGGAAGTGACGGGTCAGTGATCAGTGGTCCGTGGCGGCCTCACAAAATGCTGTGAGCTGTCACTTGCAAGGTACATTGGCGTCTTTGTGTTTCGATGCGCTTTGAGAGTTGGGTGGTCACTCACGAAATGAGGTTCTCGATGGCTGCCTCCAAAGGCTGCCCTCGAAAGGACTTTAGGTACTTCTCCAAATCAGGAGCATGGGCCGCCGTAGCGGAGGGCATCTTGACTCAGAGAGATGAGTCCGTTACGTATTGTTGGCTGGGCAGGATGGTGCCTTAGACGGGCTCTGACTTTTTTTTTTCGCGACGAGGAATTTGAAAGCTGGAATCTTGGATGACTGTGATGCGCGAACCCGGACTTTAGCGGTTTTGTGAGGTCAACTGGTGGGACAAGGCGGGGCAACCACGTCAAGGGGTGGGCCCTTGGACTGAGCAGTGAGCACTGAGGACAGTAAGAAGCTTGAGGGACCAAGCGACTTTTTGTACTTAAATTTCTGGATTATCGCGCGTATGGGACGAAGCATAGACACGCAATACCTTATAACATGTGAGAGATGAGCTCGGTGTAGAATAAATAGACTTGTGGCCAGTGGACGAGGCAAACGACGACAGACAAGTACACCACTGTTCCGTACAATATATGAAGAACATTACAAAGGAATCATGACCCGCTCCAGGGCAGCTTGGGGCAGCAGCGCCTTCTTAGCAGCTCTGTCAAATGACAAAGGCAGGCAAAGGCAGAACGCTGCCGTCTTTCAACTCTCAACCTCAGACCTTGTCCCTCAACCCAAACCGCGGCTGAGGCTCGTCACTTCGCCATCGGCTGCTGTCAACCAGCTCAATGCGAACGCCTGAACAAGCCCCCCTGTGATTGCTTGTCTGAACCCCAAGCCAGACGGTTAAACACCCAACCCCCCTTCGAGCTGACATCACCCTGCCACATCGATAGAGGCGCCCTCCCAGGCGGCTTCTGTATTCTTTTCTCGCGACGCGCCCGCGACTCGGCGGCTGCTTGGATCATTTCCGCATCTGCCCGCCAAAATCCATTCTCCGGACAGCCCTGGCTACCTTATGGCTGGCTGTCCGTGTCCACGATGAACTCGATCAACATCATTACCTCCCGCGTCTCACCCTCTCCGAGCCCGAATTCGTCCCGGGCAAATAGCCTCGGCAGCCTCAGCGTTGGCCTGATGTCGGATGACAAGTCTAGTGATGCAACAACAGAGGGCAAATACGAACATCAGGCCGAGTCGTTCCCGGGATTTGACTACAACGGCCATGACGAGCACGACGAGGAGAAACTCCACGAAAAGACTAGTCATGCAGCTGGCGAGACCACGCCGTTGCTTGACGGAGGCAAGGATGGCAATAAGCGGAGCAGCTGGTGGCACACGATGCCGCGGAGGTTTATGTCCAACCTAATCAGTTCGATCAGATGGATACTTGCTACTATTGCGTCCCCCGCGATCCACCTAATGGCATGTTTCTACGATGAACAAGGCGTCTTTGCACCCCTAAAACAGCTGAGGAAGCTCTTTGGCGTCCGCAAGGGCAGAAATCTGGATGGCTATAGACCTCATGGCGATCGATCCACAGCACCTTCGGTCGCGAGCTCGCAGCCTTCTGGGTACCGCCGTATCGCACCGCGCCCTGCCTCCTTGTCCAGTTCATCCACCTCCGGTCAATCCTCGGAATCAGAAGGCGAACACTCAACGAGCTCGAGCGGTAGGCACGAAAGATCAAACTCACTTAACCCAGCTGAAGAATTGCGCTCGGCCAGAAGATCGATACGAATCAAAGTCCACAACGATGATGCTCTACGACAGCGCAAGCAGCACCGCCGAGCGAAATCCGCAGAAACCCAATCGAAGACCAGTAATGAAGATCTTTCCGCACAACTTAAATCTCCTACATCCCCGATCGCGGCCTTGACGAAATATCCAAAGACACCCGCTCCGCCACGCCCCTTGATTCCTCGACGACAGCCCTCCTACTTGAAACTTGATGCTTCTGCCAAACACCAGAAGACTCTGATTCTCGATCTGGACGAAACTCTGATTCACAGCATGTCCAAGGGCGGCGGTCGAAGTAGCGGTCACATGGTCGAGGTGCGGTTAAACACCGCATCATTGGGCATGGGCAATGCCGCCGGAGCCGCTGCACAGCATCCTATACTGTACTGGGTCAACAAGCGCCCCTATTGTGATGAATTTCTGCGAAGGATCTGCAAGTGGTTCAATCTAGTCATCTTCACGGCCTCGGTGCAAGAATACGCCGATCCGGTGATTGACTGGTTGGAAGCTGAGCGCAAGTACTTCTCTGCCCGGTACTATCGCCAGCACTGCACGTACCGTCAAGGCGCGTACATCAAAGACCTGAGCTCGGTGGAACCAGACTTGAGTAAAGTCATGATTCTGGATAATAGTCCACTGAGCTACCTGTTTCACGAAGGCAAGTAAATTGAGTCTCAACTCCGTCTTGAAACCCAACCTGCGGGCTTTTACCGTTCAAGTCAATTCACCGATTCTCTTGTCTAACCTTTCGGGCGTGCTTCTAGACAATGCGATTCCTATCCAAGGCTGGATCAATGACCCGACTGACAATGACCTGATGCATCTGGTGCCGCTGCTGGAAGGTCTCCAGTATGTTCACGACGTGAGAGCGCTCTTGGCACTTCGAGGTGGCGAAGACGGACAGCATACGGCGTGAGTAATCGGCAAATTTTGGTGGGACTTATCTGGCGTTTTGAAATTTCATTTCTTTATCCAAGGCGGAGGAAGCTGCAAGCATGCTGCGTGAATAGCGTTAAGGGAGCTCGAAACACGTCGATGCGGCATTCATTTCTTTTCCCATGATACAAGCTGTCACTCTTGTCACATGTGTATTGTTGTAGTTGTCTAATAAGGCCCTGTCGCCGCAGTTTGTACAAAGAAAAACAAAGTTCCGAAGAGTTGAGGGTTTTGGAGTTGATAATTGCATAAATGATCTGAATAAGTCGTGTAATATATGTACCTACACATGTCCATACACATGTACATACACACCCAGTTTACCTACATATGTACCTACATGTGTGGCGGTGCATACCCCGGCCACTGCATAATTAATGTGCGTTTACTCCGTATTATGTAGGAGTAGGAGCTTAGGTTCCGGATTCAAGTTTCCGATAGATTCTGGGGGAGTAAAGATGGGGCGGTGCGGGCCAGCAGGGGTGCTGAGCTTAAGCCGAATGTCGTCGCATCAAGATTCAAGATCCATCTTGGCCTCAACAGAGTAGGAGTAGTATATCCATCCTGGGCATTTCAATGCTGAAGCAATGCTGTGCAGGAATCTGAAAGAGGAAATGCAGCGAGCGCACAGCTTCTCAAGAAACCATGTACGGAGTAGCCGACCTTGCCTGCCCAAGCCACCTCTGTCAAGTTGTCAACCGAATCGGGGTGGATCGCCGGCGCAACAGGGAGCTCCCTGGGCCATCAGTGATCAGTTGTTTTGGAAAAGTAGTCCACGAGAAATACCTATGTACCTAGGTAATACCTACATACATACAAGCAAAGATTGGTGCACGGGGCCTCATCTTACTGAAAACGAAAGCAAAAGAAGCAGAATGAAAAGGAAGCGAAGTGGGGAGCATACAGCAACGAAAGCGCCTCTTTCCGTCAACAGCCCAAAACAAACAGAGTGATGACATCATCGCTTGGTAGGACAGGCAAGGAACCGCAAGACCAAGTTATGGCTGGTGCTTTAAAAGCAAGAGGCGGGGGAGCTATTCGTTGAAGAATGGCTGTCGCTTGTTGTCCTCGATCTTCTCTTCTACTGTAACTTTGAAACTCTTTCTTGTATTGCTCCTCTTTTCACACGCAATACACAAAACAACCGCACAGCTTTTTCACTCACAACTCTCAAGTACCATGTCTCTTCACTGTAAGCTATACTCTGTTTCTTTCCAATGCTGCGTCCATCATTTAGACGGGCTGCTTGCCGCTGAGCGACACCCTTGAACATGAGCTGCCTTGCGCGTGTTGAGTCGGGCAAGCACGCGTTTGGAGAGCGAAGCCGTAGGCACAGAGTTTCAATCTAACATGTCCATTGCTGCTCTAGATCTCCCTCCCGTGAAGCCTTCGGCCATCGCCCTCGGCACCTTCTTCAACCACGGCATTGAGCTGGCCATCTTGGGTCCTGTCTTCGGCCAGACCTACCAGCGCGCCAAGCAGGCCAACACCAAAGAGGAGTTTATCAAGTCCAAGGAGGCCAGCGGTGCTGCCATCGCCTGGGGCACCTCGTTTGTCGGATCCGCCCTGCAGAGTTATGGTGTCGGCGCCTTGATTAACGCCACTGGCACGTTGAGCTACAAGGGTGCTGCTTACCTGGGTGGCCTCATCTTTGCTGCTACCGCTGCCCCCGGGGTAAGTTTTGTTGCTTTTTTGCCTTCAGCTATGATTTTCTAGCGAGTTGCGGCGCAGAATCAGTCCATCATCTTGTCATATACCATGGTCCATGCGCTCAGATGGCGTTGAAAATTGCCATGGTGTTGGCACCAGATGATGCGATGATGACGTAGACACGCGGTCTCAGCAACCATTTGAGCCTTTTTTTTTTCTTCCAAGAGCGCTCATACTCCATTCTCGAAAGCCTTGCTGACGCTCTCTCGTACCATAGTTTATCAGCCAAATCTTCACTGAGAGGCGCCCTATCGATACCGTCGGAGTTGGCATCGCCGCGAAGCTGATCGAGACAATTGGTTTGTCAGTGTTCTTGACCTGGTGGGGAACTCGCACCAATCCTTTTGAGTAAGAGATTGGTAGGACGTGTATAATAAGGAATACAAGCACGCGGAGTGCTTGAACGCGACATGTTTGCGTGTTTCGGTATCTGACATGGTACCGGCGCCTTTTTTAACCAAGTTGGATGCTGTACTTCGGCAGTCTAGATAGCAATTCAGCTTAATTTTGTAACATTTCGATGAAGAAATTCAAGTAGGCCTACAACTAACTTGTCAGTGAAATGTATGGCGCATTGTGCAAACGACGAGCGAAGGAGCCAATTTTTCCATCAGGAGTCACTCGGACAAGATCCAAACCAGCAGACGATAGGAGGCATCACACGCGTCGTTCCATCATTGCTCTCTTGACGAAGGAGCAGATTGGGAATACGAAAATGCAAACAGATGAAACTTGTCCTTTTCTTTCAAAGGATACGTCTTGATAATGCAGAATTGAACCTGAACGCCTTCGTAACCCAAATCGGCCTCCTAGCCCTACTGCCTGCCACTGGTACTTATACATCGAGATCAAACAAAACCCAGTGTCTGCAACATCATTTTCTTCCCCTCCTTCCGCAAAAATATTTTCCAGACTGAGCTTCAGCATCTGCGAGCGAGGCGTTGCGTCCTTGTGCACCAGCTTGCAAGGCTGCATGAGTCCCATTCCGCAGTAACTCCCAGATACGACAAATATAGCCAGGTCGCCAGAACATAGTCAAGTCCAATACTGGCATCTTCTCTGCCCCTTTCTCACATCCTCCACCCTCGCTCAGGCCTTAGACTCCCCCTTTGTCCAGAACGACTGCTTGGAGTACTCCTTGTTCACCAACTTAACCAGCGAAGCATACGCATCCCCAAAGGACTCAGTATCCTCATTGTCCTTGCCGTCGTCCGCGGCAGAGGCAGCAGCCGCCTTCTTCTTGGACTCAGCCTTCTCCATAATCATGACCACGCTGGTAGGGCGCTTAGTCTTGGCTGCGGCGCCGAGCTCAGCGCGGGAAGTGACGAAGATGAAGGGCACGTTGTGGTCTTCGCAGAGGACGGGGATGTGGGAGATGACGTCCATGGGGGAGATGTCGCCGGCGATGATGACGACGCCGGGGAAGGAGGTATATCCGGGGGCGGAGGCGGGGGATTTGCGGAGCGTTTTGACGACTTCTTTGACGCCGCGCTTGAGGGTGCCGTTTTTGGCGGCTATTTGTTGTTTGAGTGGTTAGCCTCAAGAAGTGATTTTGTCACGGATTTGTGCTTTTTGAGCGCGCCCGCCGCTTCAGGGTTTCGCCTTTCTTTCTTTCTTTCTTTCTTTCTTTTTTTTCACACACACAGAAAGAGAAGAAGGACTGTACTGAAAATACGAGCAGAACATAGGGTCCCCAGGAAGGGCGAGGCGCACTTCTCCCGTCAAAGCGACGGTAAAGGCTTTGGGGGAAAATGGGTAAATAAAAGGGTGGAGGGAATTCAACTTACCCTTTCGAATCGTCTTGTACACCTTCTTCATACCCTTCTCATCCGCGACCGGCACCGCAAACGGCACCACTGTCCTCTCTAGGGGCAGGGCCTCTGCAGCAGCGACATCGTCTTCCATGTCCGAATCGTGATCCGCGTCACGGGCGACGGCCTTGGTCTTGGTTTCCTTGCCGCTCTGCACAACGTCATCCTCCTGGAGCTTCTGGTCCAGCACAGCCGCTAGTTTCTCCTTCTTCTCCTTCTTCTCCTTCTTGTCCTTCTTGGTCTTGGAGACGCCACCTTCGTCGCTTCGCTTCTTGTCCTTTTTCTCCTTCTTCTCGGGTCTTTCGGCCGCCATTTTGATGTGGGAGGATAGGCAAAGCCGCTCGGTACGGGTTTGTGAGGGAAGCCGATGGGAGACTTTTTGTCTTCAGAGCAGAAGACAAACAGAAGTGAAGATATAGGCCAATTGGACGAAAATTTGGGAGCTGTTCTTTTGTCTTTCTCTTGTTTTCCGATAAGAAGATTCGTCCTGTAAAATATGTGCGATGCAAAGGACGGGGCTGTGCCGAAAGACTGATTGTAAATTGTCCGGATCGACTGGCGCGCTCTACAAGAAGTTCTTCGTCCACTCTAGCGGGAGATTCTGCCTCGTTGATTTTTTTTACAACGGCCCCATTGAAACTTTGGAATGGGCTTGGCGTGGGGACGCGCTTACAGCATTCGGTTGTATGTTGCGCCGGCGCCGGAGTGAAGCACGTGACCCACCCACTTGTCACTGGAGGGGCTGAGGCCATTTGGTGACGAGCATTTTCGTGCTCGTCGGAGAGAATAGACGCTTAGGTTTTGTAAGTGCTTCTCCTCTGGCTTATGAGTTCTTTAATAGGTGTCTGTTTCATGTATATGTGTGCAAAACGATTGTCGTGGCAGTAGAAGCCAATGCCGCCGTCAACGTAGGCACGCATGCCACAGACAGTTCTCAATGCAACAAATGAAAAAGGCTTCAATTGAAAGCATGCGATCATCGCATACCGTTATGACTTATACAACGTCTATTTCTCTTCCCAGAATCCAGCATGATGTACAGTTTCTTTTCACCAACAATTATGGACTTGCTCCCCCGCCTATCCTGAGGCCTTTACTCCTCCTCGTCGCCAAACTCAGCGCGGCCCGCCTTGGAGTTGAGGTAGTGGTTGCTGGTTCAATAATTAGATGAAATTTTCGAACTGGTTTTCATATCGATATAATCCCCTTACCGCTCGGTAGCCCAGTTCAAGATGCCATATGCGGCAATCATAGGAGGAAGCCAGTAGAGAATTTGGCCCTTGGTGCGGCGGAAGGTGTTGAAGATAGCGTCGTGGAAAGTGCCAACCATGGGATTCTGTCGGTTTGCAGAGATACCATAGTGGATGATGCCCTTTTGCTTAAAGCCACCTGTTGTCGTCGTGTTAGTACTTTGACTGTGTTTGAATGCTGTCGTGTTCGCGCGGTAGTCATGTCGTGAGAATACGCCGCCTACTGCTACCCGTTGTACACAGCAATCGACAGCAGTCATATTGATGCCAGTATATGGCTACCCGTGCCTTGTCCGGCCCCAGCGAGTTGTCTTCTTCGATCGAGGGTATGCCCGCTCTCATTCTTCGAAGTTGCCGAAACGGAAGTGTCGTGGTCAATCGCTGGAAAGAAGTCCATTACTCACCCATGTTTCCCCAGTCACCAATATAGCTACAGAATCGTTAGTTCACATTGAAGCAAGAGGTGGTCGATTGGCGAAAGGTGTCATCTCGGTCGCGAAGAATAGGCCGCAGGCGGACCAAGTACCCTCGTCCCCCGCGCCGACGAAATTTGGGAAAGAGGATAGGGACGAGAAAGACTCACTGGCCAACCTTCCAGTTGGGCTCACCCCCTCTCAAAGCCTGTGTAGGTCTCATCGTGGCTGTAATCGAAGGATATGGTTAACTTTGAATTCCTTTTCGCTGTTGCGAACGAATCGTGGAGTCGTGATTATGGGAGGCGATTAGAACGGAAGAGGGTCAAAGTCTTGGAAAACCGCAGGCATATCTTGAGCGTTACCCGAACAGGCTTAGCGCAGCGACCATGACCCGAACATCAGCCTTTGGCTCTGACTTCTAGATTCTGACTGCGACGACTCGACGAGACGAAAGAGCTTGGGATTGGCATTCGTCAACTACCTCTTCCACACACCACCACCGACTCTTCAAACTCTTGGCCCTCACCGCGCCTCCCACAGCAAAACCGCTCGCCCTCGAATTCTATTTCTCGGGACCAGAGCGTATTCTGCATCATGGCGGCCGCAGCAAAAGCTCTCAATCGCGTGTACCAGCTGGCTGTGCCTGTCACTGCAGGTCTGTTCCTCGCCGGCCAGTCCATCTTTGACGTCAAAGGTGGATCAAGGGCTGTCATCTTCGACAGAATTTCAGGTGTCAAGGAGGAGGTCATCAATGAGGGCACACACTTCCTGATTCCATGGCTGCAGAAGAGCATCATCTTTGATGTGCGAACCAAGCCGAGGAACATTGCCACGACGACAGGAAGCAAAGACTTGCAGATGGTCAGCTTGACGCTGCGTGTGCTACATCGGCCAAATGTCCAAGCTTTGCCTAAAATCTACCAGGTATGAATAGTCACCAGATTCCTCCACAGCAGAGAGCGACATCGTTGTCAGAAGCAAAGCAAGCGCCCTCCCCTCGACTAACTCCTCCATGTGTAGAACCTCGGTGTTGATTACGATGAGAGAGTCCTGCCTTCCATCGGAAATGAAGTCCTGAAGTCCATCGTCGCCCAGTTCGATGCCGCAGAGCTGATTACACAGCGTGAAGCCGTTTCTCGCCGAATCCAGAACGACCTGACTCGCCGCGCCGCCGAGTTCAACATTGCCCTCGAGGACGTCTCCATCACGCACATGACTTTCGGCCGCGAATTCACCAAGGCTGTTGAACAGAAGCAAATTGCCCAGCAGGATGCTGAGCGAGCCCGATTTATTGTCGAGAAGGCCGAGCAGGAGCGACAAGCCAACGTTATTCGCGCCGAGGGTGAAGCCGAGAGCGCCGACACCATCAGCAAGGCCATTGCCAAATCGGGCGACGGTCTGATTCAGATCCGTAAGATTGAGGCGAGCAGAGAGATTGCATCGACGTTGTCTTCTAACCCTAACGTGGCGTATCTGCCCAGTGGAAAGTCGGGTAATGGTGGACAATACTTGCTGTCAATTGGGCGGACGTAGGGGCACTCATGATGATGTATGTATCTATGAGGTCCTGGGGGGGATGAGAGACCAAAGGCAAGGCCGCTCTCCACTTTGTTGGCGAGATATATATACGAGCGACTATGTACTGTAATTCTATGCCTTTGAAATGACCCAAAAGGAAATATCTCCACAACGAAGCAATAGTACCCTTCATGCTTTTAGGACGGGTGCTATCCTGTACTGGCGGGCGATTGGTAGGGGGGGATGAAATTGAATCGCCCGCCCGTATCCGTCAACTCCAACCATGCATGATTCTATCAATCCAAACCTGTGAGGCAATGAAACGAGACTTGAGCCCCTACGTCTTTTGCGCCTCAATGAATGTCTCTGCGAGCTTTGCCATCCTGCCCTTCAGGCTTCTCCGGCGCCCAAATCTCACCATGCACCACCCTCCATCCTTCTCTCTGCATAGTCTTCCACTCATCCACAATCTTCAACCGCACCAGCTCCCCCGCTGCTATCGCATCCTCAGCAGAGTCATGCCCCGATAGCTGTGGTCCAGACTCCACTTGAATCTTCTTGTTCAGATGCGTTTCGGCGAGCATTTTCAGGCTGTTGCGGTACGGCAGACCCCCTCTATGGGGATACAACAGCACCGTATCGATGAGCGTGGGGTGGACTATGCGCACGGCATTCAAATCATTCTCCAGCCCGTGCCCGATTAACGGGGTCGACGGCGCCAGAAGTGCGAAGAGCAAATCTCGCGCGACTTTGGGAGACGATACCTTTTTCAGAGGGTTGGCTTTGGCGGTCGTGTTTGCCTGATCCGTGACGGGGGCCTCGGTTGGGCTGTGCTGGTCTTCCTGCGAGGGTGACCATTCTGCTGCCCTGGCCATGTCATCGGGCCATACACCCGAGTACCGGGAATTGAGATCCAGAATCTCGCCAATGGGCTGGACGAGAACATCCAGTAATATCTCCTGGGTCGGCCAAGCGGTGGCGGTGAGACGTATGAGCTCCATGCCGTGAACCGTGTAGGCCATTTCGCAGTCAAAGCAGACGGCCCTATCCGGGGGCACGTTTGTATTCTCGGGTGTGGCAGCGAAGTTTAGGACCGCAGCCAAGCGCTTCGGATCTCCGGCTTTAAATACGTGGTTGTCGTGCGTGAAACAGCCGGCCGACTGTCCAACTTCTTGGCCACAGCATAGATAGCGTTTCGGTGCTCTGGCGGTATCGCCGGGGGCTTTTGCCGGAACGTACGCCTTTCCCCAGTGGAAGTTGCATGAGCCGCCGGAAGACAGTGCCCCGTCTTCTTCCCTGCGGCCTGGGAATACCTGGAAGCGCTGCTGGCAGCGATCGCACCTTTCCCAGCCCTTAGCTGCCTCCAGCCCGCTTTGTGCAGCGGCTACCATCTCTTCTGAAGGGACGGAGGAAACATATCCGTGGGCTGAAAGGCCCGTGATATCCGTGACGAGACGTTTGAGTAGCACGACTTCTTGTGAGCTCGTTAGCCCGGTGTTGATTTCTTTGGCATTGCTATCACCGTTGGCTGCTGACTCCTTAGAGCCTAGAGCCTCTTTTGTGCGCTCGTCTTTCCACTGAGGTAGCTTCATTCTCCTATATTGCATGACCTTGTTCTTCATGACGTTTGCGTACACGGCTGGCTTCTCAAGCGCAGAGGTCTGCTCCTCATCCAGGGCCATGAAAATGACATCTTGGTCTGACATGACTAGGCCCGCAGCAACAGCAGCATCGCCGTCCGTCTTTTTTTGAGCCTTGAGCTCCTCATTCAGTCGACTGAATTCCGCGTGCAGTAATTTGAGAAGCTTGAGTCGAGTATCGTAGCTTGCGGGCGAGCTTTTCAAGAGGCGAGGATTCAACGTCTCAGGTTTCCTCTTCGCCTTTGCCGCGTTGTTACCAATGCTCGGCTTGCCAACGACTTTCCCGTTACGTTTAATGTGAGAGTTTCCGGGCTTTGAAGTCAGGGGGCTGTTCTGCTGCTGTTCTGCTGCGGTGCCATTGGGTTTTACACCAATAGCTTCCACGTGCCGCCGCATAGGTTGTGACACGGGCCGCGGGGCCGAAGGCGGCGACACCCTCGTGCTCGTTCCCGTATCTAGAACACTTTTCGTTTCCTCTGATATCGACACATGTTGAGTCTGTGAAGGCCCGTCATGCTCATCCCCCTTGATGCGTTTAGGTGTTGGTGCGCTCTCGTCCGGTGATCGCTCACGGGGCCTCTTCTGGTCTTGTGGGGTTAACGTGGCCTCTGGAGGTCTCTCGTTGGCATGGCCAAAGATGCATTGGAAAGCGGTACAGGTGTTGCCGGCGGGGCATGGGATATGTTTGAGCGACAAACTCATGATGGTGAATGAAGCCGTCGGGGAGCAAGCATGTTGAGTGCTGGGATGTCCAAGCTCAGGCTGCCTCTTTTCGCAGGGTGATTGGCTCCTGAAGCTTTCCTCGATGTGTCCGATCCAAAGTGTTCACCATTTGATCTCTTCGATGGCCGTCTGTGTATAAACGTAGGAATCGATGGAGACTGATGTCAGGGTCAAGTCGTGACCCTAGGTTCAACGAAGTCCGTCTCTATGTGGTCATCTCACAATGCACGTCCAAAAGCGGGGCCAACACATGCGTTGCACATGTGCCGTTGGCCGATTGATGATGAAGGCACGACCGCAGATCATGAAAGCGTCAGAACTTAGAAGGCCATCTTTTTTGTAGTCTGCCATAATTTTTGCTGCTGTTATTTTCATTTGCCAAGACATTTCATTCCTTTTCATCGTTGTTGCTTTTGCCTCGACGCGAAAAGCGGAAAAAACTGTCTGTACATGCTTCTGACGGCTCGTGGAATAACGAGCGTCTCGATATGTGTAAGCATGAATGAATTGCGTGTCACGACACCACAATAGATGCTGTTTCATGTAATCGTTTGGACACTACGAACTGTGAGATTATCGTCTTAACCGCGTGGCCTCTAATGCCTCTAATGCCTCTAATGCCTCTAATGCTTTCTTGCTTCCAACATCCATCCAGCAGTGCCAGCACCGCCAGTCCGCCACACAGTCTAAATGAGTCCTGGGATAAATCGTTTGGTTCTCTTGTTCCAGGCGACCCATCTGTCTCCAAAGACCTCCTTCAGCATGGATTCCTCATCGAAAACTCGTAATCTCAATAAAATCGAACTCATCAAAACCAGCACAGCACAAGTAATGAACCCCCAGCCGTGCAGTCTGTCGGAAATGCTCTGTGGGATCCAATAGGCGGGCCATCCATCCCACCGAACAATTAGCAGCTGAAGCGGGACAAAAATGAGCACTATGCCCGTGTAGCTCGGGTGTTGAATGTAAGCGTAGATGCCCTTCGTGTTCAGCTCATTGGGCTTTGCCAGGCTAAAGGTAAATCGGCTACCCAGAGCACCAAAGGCAGAGAGTCGTAGCGCCGCTCCCGCGAATATAGATGCGAAGCATAGTGGTGATGTCCACGTCCAGCGAAAGAGGTCAGGATTTAAATAGCCATGTTGAGGTGTTGCTCTGCCGCCCAGGAGAATAGCCACTATGGCGTGGTGGAAACAGAAGCCAAAGGCGAGAAGACGGCCCGCAAGGACGGCGGCTGGATGGCCGACGAAGCCGATGCTGTCCTTGCCCCAGACCTGGCTGGATTTTGGGTTGGGATTAGGAGGTGTGAGGCAGGCCGACGCGAGATACCCAGAGAGGGTGGTGGCAATGGCGAAGGAGATGGTGGATAGTGATGCCATTGCTGCTTTGATGATGTTCTAATTACCTAGATGTGCGAAGCATCGGGCACAGGGAATTATTACGGGCAGGCAATATTCGGGTGTCTTGCTACGGCTCCGCGGCTGGCTATATATAAGGCATGTAGCAAGTCGCGACATTGTATGTACGTACTCTCAAACTCTGTCTAGGTTTCGGGATCGATTTGCCGATTTTAGGCTTAGGTAGTTGGGCGCAGCTCTTATCAATCGGCCGTTTGTCGGGTTTCATCAAAAAGGTAGGCGGAGTTCGCCGTTTCACGGTTCCGACATGAGGCTGCAAAGGACATGGGCGAATTGCTCATCTGCGTTGGACGTTCGTTCTCAAAGGAACAGTTTCCTACCTAGTCACGGCGAAGAGAGGGCTCGTGGAAGAACGGCACAAAAAGGAATTGCGGAGGAATGAAGTTCGGGACGTACGTGGGATTCACATAGCCCATGCGCGACTCGCGCATCTCTTCTTCATTGAGAGCAATCCAAAGCCTTGGCGGCAGAGTCCGAGAGCCTGCCAACGGAGACACTAGTCGAGAGCTCGAGACTTGACGGAATGTTTAAACCAAGACTATGGTCGGGCAAAGCTGCTCACGATGGCCGTTTTTACCGAGGCGCGAGACTCGAGAGCACTCATATCGCAGCCATTACGGCGGCCATTGTGCGTCCAAGTGCTGCGGTTATAACTTATTGGCAAATCAGATACGAAAGATGGCCAATGGGTCGAGGCCCGAGGGCATGGCTGGCACCGCACATTCGAGCCATTGGCCTTGTTGAGACTCGAGAGCGCCGGGCTGTGATCCATTCTGCTAGGGGATGCTAAAATGCTAATCGACAGAACCGTAAAATTAAAGTCGGCCGACAAAGTCGTTGTACTCCGTACGGAGGAACGTGTCCTAGCCTCACGTCACGTGCACTGTCAAATCCCCTGCTCAGATCGCCTCGCAGGCTGCAGACGCGTCACACTGTACACATGCTGCACACACACACCTTCAAGTCCGTCCCGTTCTTCGAATCTTCACCAGTGACCAGAGCCAACCTGCGCCGGAGAGGCAGGCGGTTCACCAGAACTTGTTGACTTTGTTTCGCCGTGAAATGCTGGGCTCGAAGGACTGCCTTGCATGGTGTTCTGGTCCCCGCTCTGGGCTCCTACTAGACCAGCCCTACGTGTCTGGCCGTCGGCTTCGGCTTCGGCGTCGACGTCAACGTCAACGTCAACGGCCTACATCAAGCGTCGCATCGCAGGTCCGCCCATTTTCCGGCAAGGATTGCGTACTCTGGCCATGGCGCCTTCGATCTATCCCAAGTATGAGGGAGGTGCCCCTGAGGCTGACCACTTGTGCGTGCTCGTTCATGGGGTGAGTCTGTGTGACGGTGTTATTTCCTTGCCGCTTGTCAACGTCATCGCTTGCCTCTGTTGTGGGCGGGCGTTCCCTGTATGCTTTCGTTTCATGGTACTTCAGCCTTATTCGAATTGGTCTTCTCACACCGTTTTCTTCTTTGCGAACTCTAGTTATGGGGTCATCCCGACCACATGAGAAACGTGGCTAAGAGTCTGCGCGACTTGTATCCCCCCAATGAGCTGCGACTTTTGTTTGCAAAGCGCAACATCGGTAGCTTCACCTACGATGGCATCGAGCGCGGCGGCGAACGCGTCTGCTCCGAGATCGAGGAGGAATTGCGCGCCGTAGAAGAGAGCGGTGGCAAGATCACCAAAATCAGCATCGTTGGCTATTCCCTCGGCGGTCTGGTCTCTCGGTATGCCGTGGGCTTGCTATACGCCAAAGGCATTTTGGATGAGCTCGAGTGCATGGTACGTGATGCCTCATTAGTCGTCAACCACCACGAGTCCCACATTACACCACCTGCCTGTCTACCCATTTCCCGAGTTCTACGTGCATAGGATCCTAACAAGCAAGTGTTCTGCTGATAGAACTTCACCACGTTTGCGTCTCCCCATCTCGGGGTCCGTACACCACTCAAGGGCTGGCACAACCATGTCTGGAATACCATGGGTGCTCGAACACTGTCCATGTCGGGAAGACAGCTGTTCACGATCGATGCTTTCCGTGATACCGGGCGGCCGCTGCTTTCTGTGTTGGCGGAACCCAAGTCTATTTTCATGACGGGACTGCGCAAGTTCAAGAGACATACGCTGTACACCAACATCACCAATGATACAAGCGCCGTGTACTACACGACGTCTATTAGCAAGACGGACCCGTATCGGCAGCTGGATTCCGTCAAGGTTAACCCCCTCAAGGGCCACAGCGGAGTCATATTGGATCCCACAAATCCCTTCCAGTTCTCATCGCCAGTTGTTCGTGAACCTGCCACATTTTCCTCCATCACCGGATCCGTGATCAAGTGGACGAAGCGAATTCCATTCATGGTCAGTGTGGCCGTATTCGTTCCCATCGGTATTCTCGCCTATCTCTGCAATTCCGTGATTCAAAACATCCGATCTTCCCAACGGATCAAGGTGTACGAGCGAGGTGAAGCCGGCGTTAGTCTCGACGGGTACCGAGTGCCTGTGCTGATCAAGGAACTCCGTGAAGAAGTCGAAAACACGTACGAGGCACTCAACAGCTCCCAAAACCAGGAGTATCTCGCGACCGAGGACGAGGACGAGGACGGAAGTGGTTCCGATGCCATGAGCGACGAGGACAGGCGTTTGATGCAGCGGGAGCGGCGGCTCTCTGCGCCGACTCAGCCAACCCTCGCGCTAACACCGCATCAGTTCGAAATGATTCGATCGTTGGACACGTTACAATGGCGAAAATATCCAATCTGGATACATAACAACCGACACAGTCATGCAGCCATCATTGTGCGCATGGACAAAAAGTCGTTTGACGAGGGGTGGGTGGTGCTGCGGCATTTCGCTGGGGATGAGTTTCTCATATAAACGGCGATGGTTTTACGACTGCTCACGAATAAACGCACACTTGGGTGTTGGGAAAATAAAAGTTGTAAAATAGATGCCTGTGGCGAATTTGCCCCTAGAGCATTCCTGGACGTGATGCATTTATATATACAACAATAATGTACATACTCATCGAATGTCGTTACAGTTCTGGTCAACCTACCTACCAGTCACGTCTCGACGCTCGTGGCTGCCGCACAACATGAAACACAGAAGTCGGCGATGCCCGTGGATTCGCGAAAGGAATTGTCACGACAACACACCTTCTTCACACCGTTGTGCCAAATACCACACGCAAAGCAACGCAACGTCAAGTAAGGAAAAGTGCTTTCTTCAAGTTGGTCCGGTTTGCTCTGCTCGTCTTGCTAGAATTCGTGCCCGGTTGCTCGGCATCAGGGCCGTAGAACGCCGTCTTACGCTATCGTGATTGTGTGACGCGAACTCTGAAGATCTGAAGAGTGGCACACATTTGCGAATTGTTCGATGTGCTGCCATGATGCCCGCCATGAGCAAATGGGACTGTGGATAGTATGTACTCCGTACATGATTTTCGAGAGTACTCCGTAGTCAAATCACCGGCTTTGCGCGAGCTAATTCAGGCCATGAGGTAATGTAGAGAGAGGGGTTACGTTTCGTCGTTCGTTCTTCTTTCTTCTTTTTTCTATTCTTTCCTTCTGTTTTCATCTCCATGTACCAACGTGTTCCAACGTGTTCCAACGTGTTCCAACGTGTTCCAAC